>NW_025569715.1:0-45802 GCF_020424385.1 Procambarus clarkii | reverse complement strand
AGAGAGAGCGAGAGAAAGAGAGAGGAAAGAGAGAGAGAGAGAGAGAGAGAGAGAGAGCGAGAGAGAGAGAGAGAGAGAGAGAGAGAGAGAGAGAGAGAGAGAGAGAGAGAGAGAGAGAGAGAGAGAGAGAGAGAGGGGGGTGGGGGTAGGGGGGGGGGAGGTGGGGGGAGAGGAATTTGGAACGGTTAATGTACCAATAGCCGTTTAAGAAGCAGTCAGCAGTTCCTCCTCGCTCTCACAACTCCTTCTCGGTGTCTCCTACTCGTACATTCACCTCTTTCCTCCCGCTCTATTCTTCACCCCCCCACCCCCCCACCCCTGCTCTTCTTCCCTTCAACGCTCATGGGAAATCCTCTGCCTGTTGCAGCTTGCTGGCCATGGACGATACCTGGCAGCTGACCGCTAGTGTGTTCCGCCACAGACATCGCACGGCTACATAACACACACACACACACACACACACACACACACACACACACACACACACACACACACACACACACACACATACGCACACACACTATTATGCATCCCAAACGGTTGAGAGGCGGGACCAAAGAGCCAGAGCTCAACCCCCGCAAACACAACTAAGTGAGTACACACACACACACACACACACACACACACACACACACACACACACACACACAAGGGGACACAGGTGGAAACTGAGTACCCACATGAGCCACAGGGACGTTAGAAAGAACTTTTTCAGTGTTAGATTAGTTAACAGATGGAATGCATTAGGCAGTGATGTGGTGGAGGCTGACTCCACACACAGTTTCAAATGTAGATATGACAGAGCCCAGTAGGCTCAGGAATCTGTACACCAGTTGATTGACAGTTGAGAGGCGGAACCAAAGAGCCAAAGCTCAACCCCCGCAAGCACAAATAGGTGAGTACACACACACACACACACACACACATCTTAAGAAATATTTCAATGATTCATTGAATTCCAATCACTCTGGGCTCAACCTGCAATGGTTTACAAAGTCAAATCTGGAGCCTCCACTGATAGTAAATCGTCTTCTTCCTAAGGGGTACTCTGCTTAGCGGAGTACCCCTTAGGGTACTCTGCTTAGCCCAGTACTCTTTCTCATTCTCGTATCTGACACAAATCTTACTTATAATTCACTATTATACCTCGCGGACGACCCTAGAGTACCAAACCCCCTTAATTTATGTCCCTTTAGTCCCCCCCCCCCTCTTGCCACTTCGGAGGGGGGGAGAGGTGTTAGCTCCGGGGCCCCATCCCTTAGTCACAAGGCATGGGGCTCCTAAGCAAACCTAACCACTGAAAAATATATTTAATTATAAAAGCACGTGGTATACGTGAGATTTCCCGAGGATTAATGCCCATGCGGCCCTGTTTCTGACAAGGCCTTCTGATTAACTGGTCTAGTATTAGAAGCCACTACATGAATTTTGAATCGCAGCCTGGTTGATCAGGTATCCTTTAAAGGTGTTTATAATTACACACAGACATCACAATAGCGTGATGCATCAATGAACAAATCCACAAGGGCCGTGACGAGCATTCGAACCTGCGTCCGAGACGGTACTGTCGATTAAGGCAGCGTCTGGGATGCTCTCGGACGCAGGTTCGAATCCTCGTCACGGCCCTTATGGATTTGTGTTTATAATGTTCCCTCTTAAACGCCTACATAAGTAGGCTAATTCGCCCCTTCATTTAGAGGGGTGCTGGAGTCTCGGGGGGCCCCCTTTATCTTTATAGAGCATTTCCTTAGAGTCCAATAGTACTTGTACTGTTCATTGGGTCTACTTTACACACTCCGGCCAACGCCTCCTGGCCTCGCAAATAATAATTTATGGGTACAAATTGAGAACATTTCCCTTTAATATTTTTCCAGGTATAACAAATTATGATGCATCTCTCGCCTGTGCTTCAGGAAATTTGAAAAAAAAAGTTTAATAGGTCCCAATAATTTAGGCGTTTAATCAGATGGATTTACACAGTAAAAGTTCTCTGCAACTTATCCACCCAAGCGAGCGCTTGTGGCATAGGAAAAAAGTATCATCGATGGTATCATCGATCTTTGGTTTGAAAGGTTCAGCCTATAATTGTTTCCGTTGTTCAGTCTTTCTATAGTGTGGTTTGACTATTTTGTTTTCATTTCGTCGTTTTTAACCATTCCGTAACAACTTGAAGATGTTGTCAATAAATAAATAAATAAATGAACATCATATTGTTTGATGTAACCGACTGATAATCCTGGTTTACAGCCGTGTTTTAAGATGTGCTGTGTCCTCTATAGTAGTTTCAGCTCTTAACAAAATTGTGTCACCAGCATAAGATGTTATTTGTTGTTTAAGATTCGCTACTTGGAACAAGCAGCACGGGCTATGGTGAGCCCGTAGACATTCGAGCGTAAGATAATGCAGTACTACAATATGGTTCCTTGTCTATGTCGGATATGAGAATGAAGAAGAGTGCTGGAACAAGCACAGAATCCTGGGGGAGGGGGAGGGGGGGGGGGAATGACGCCTTGACGGAAGGTGTTCTACATTTTCCCTTTGTTCACTATTATACACTGGATTTTCTTCGTGAGGAAATTTAAAGCTGTATCTTTCTCCTTTGTCTTAGTATATATATATATATATATATATATATATATATATATATATATATATATATATATATATATATATATATATATATATATATATATATATATATATTCCTTTCGTGCGAATTCTTGTGTGCAGCGACACCATCTTGATGTTATCTTGAAATGATTTCGGGGCTTTGCGTCCCCGCGGCCCGGTCCTCGACCAGGCCTCCTTTTTTGTTTACAGGCTACACGCAAACTTCCAGTGGGCCAGAGACAAGATTCTAAGTCAGGACTGCGGGCTGCAAGTGGCAATAGTCTTGTTGATCAGAAATTCAGAGATCTAGCCGCGGGGGATATTACATATCCCCCCATGCAAGCATCACAGACACAAGGTAGGATGTTGTTGTTGTTGTTTTAGACTTAGCTACTCAGAACGATGTGTCCATGTAGCACGGGCTATGGTGAGCCCGTAATATAGAAATGGTAGGACTGTCACGGTCAGACAGCCTTCAAACACTAACTTTACTTCCTACAGTCATGAAAGGATGATAAGGAATTGCTTCAAGCTTGATCCTTAAGGTAGGGTTATGGTGATAGTTATTAGTGATTTGGGTGGTGAGGTGATAGTGGTGGTGGTGAAGTGATAGTGGTGGTGGTGAAGTGATAGTGGTGGTAGTGATGTGATAGTAGTGATAGTGGTGGTAGTGAAGTGATAGTGGTGATAGTGGTAGTGGTGGTGGTGGTGGTGGTGGTGGTGGTGGTGGTGGTGGTGGTGGTGATAGTGGTAGTGGTGGTGGCACCACTGCTCATCAACACAGTAACTTTTAATCTTCAACGTTGACAACCTTGACAACACAAACGGTATTCGTCCCACCTGGAGTTTACCTGGTGTTAATTTCGTCCCCTTTTCGAAGAGAGTTTACACAAAGGTTTACCCGGAGGTAGCTTGGACTCGTATAGTTCGTACCCGGACCAGGCTTAGAGGGACCCGTCTTAAACCCACTCCAACTCTGGGGGGCTGAAGATTACCTCAGTCGGGGTTTAAAACTGCTACGCTAAGAGCTATTTATGAGACGGTAGATCAACGAGAGAGAGAGAGAGAGAGAGAGAGAGAGAGAGAGAGAGAGAGAGAGAGAGAGAGAGAGAGAGAGAGAGAGAGAGAGAGAGAGAGAGAGAGAGAGAGAGAGAGAGAGAGAGAGAGAGAGAGAGAGAGAGAGAGAGAGAGAGAGACAGAGAGAGAGAGAAAGAGAGAGAAAGAGAGAGAAAGAGAGAGAAAGAAAGAAAGAGAGGAACGATAAAGAAAGAATACAATTTAAACAGAACACGACAAGCACAAGTTAAATAAAACTGAATCAGTTCTGTTAATGATAAAACTTGGGTCAAAGTAATATATATATGAAGCACTTTAGGACGCACTTTAATGTAAGGGATATTATAATATAAAGGATTACGAAACATTATACCCGATACCAGGATCTAATAATATATAAAGAATATTAAGAACGAAAGGAACGCCGCTTTAGGCCTACTGAGTCCATGTGAGACAGGTCCTATTTTCACCCCAATTATTTTCACTAATGCATCTGTCCAACCAGCTTAACCTATAAGCCTTCCCACGGGAGGCTTATTACCCTGAATGATGCTATTCGGCAGGCTGTTCCTTTCACCCACAACTCTGAGCACTGAGCACCCAGTGCTCGAGCATATATATATATATATATATATTCCCCCCCCCCCTCCCCAAACACACAGGAAGCAGCCCGTAACAGCTGTCTAACTCCCAGGTACCTATTTAATGCTAGGTAACAGGAGCATCAGGGGTGAAAGAAACATTTGCTCATTTGTCTTTGCTTCCACCGGGGCTCGAACTCGGAACCTCAGGACTACGAATCCGAAGCGCTGTCCACCCAGCTGTCAGGCGCCCTAAGGCAAGAGCACAAGCAGGAAAGAGGGAATGAGTTTCAAACAATAAGGAGTATTTATGTAACAGAAGACTGAGTCATAGTGAGGGGAGAGACTACAGAGTGGTGACAGATCTTACCTGCAAAACCCCACAAGACTCACTAATATAAACTGTCTTGTTCCTTGATATATAAATATGATCTTCCCGAAGGATGAGACTTCTCCTCCTCCTCCTCCTCCTCAATATGTGCTCATCACACAGCAATGATTAGTAAGATTGATACTGTGGAAGACTGCAAGAAACTTAAGAGGATGAGCTGCATAAACTGAGGAAATAGTCCAACAAATCGCTACCAGAGTTAACCTTAAATAAGGGCAAAGGAATGAAGCAATGTGTTGGAAACAACAGGCCTACCTTGAGGTGCTTCCGGGGCTTAGTGTCCCCGCGGCCCGGTCGTCGACCAGGCCGGCCATACAGGAACCCAATGGCAGAGAACACCGTTTTAGAATCAGATTGAAAACATTCTGGGGTGATGCTAACCGAAATCACAATAGGTTGATATATCAATTGCAAACTTTTAAAGCCATAACGCAACTCACACCTCTGGCAACGTGTTCCTTCCCGCTGTGTTGTTGCACAATGTCCTCACGTTACACAATGTCCTCACGTTGCAGTTGCACAATGTCCGCACGTTGCACAATGTCCTCACGTTGCACAATGTCCTCACGTTGCACAATGTCCTCACGTTGCACAATGTCCGCACGTTGCACAATGTCCTCACGTTGCACAATGTCCTCACGTTGCACAATGTCCGCACGTTGCACAATGTCCTCACGTTGCACAATGTCCGCACGTTGCACAATGTCCTCACGTTGCACAATGTCCTCACGTTACACAATGTCCTCACGTTGCACAATGTCCTCACGTTGCACAATGTCCGCACGTTGCACAATGTCCTCACGTTGCACAATGTCCGCACGTTGCACAATGTCCGCACGTTGCACAATGTCCTCACGTTGCACAATGTCCTCACGTTGCACAATGTCCGCACGTTGCACAATGTCCGCACGTTGCACAATGTCCGCACGTTGCACAATGTCCTCACGTTGCACAATGTCCTCACGTTGCACAATGTCCTCACGTTGCACAATGTCCTCACGTTGCACAATGTCCGCACGTTGCACAATGTCAGCACGTTGCACAATGTCCGCACGTTGCACAATGTCCTCACGTTGCACAATGTCCTCACGTTGCACAATGTCCGCACGTTGCACAATGTCCTCACGTTGCACAATGTCCGCACGTTGCACAATGTCCGCACGTTGCACAATGTCCTCACGTTGCACAATGTCCTCACGTTGCACAATGTCCGCACGTTGCACAATGTCCTCACGTTGCACAATGTCCTCACGTTGCACAATGTCCTCACGTTGCACAATGTCCGCACGTTGCACAATGTCCTCACGTTGCACAATGTCCGCACGTTGCACAATGTCCTCACGTTGCACAATGTCCTCATGTTGCACAATGTCCGCACGTTGCACAATGTCCTCACGTTGCACAATGTCCTCACGTTGCACAATGTCCTCACGTTGCACAATGTCCTCACGTTGCACAATGTCCTCACGTTGCACAATGTCCTCACGTTGCACAATGTCCGCACGTTGCACAATGTCCTCACGTTGCACAATGTCCTCACGTTGCACAATGTCCTCATGTTGCACAATGTCCTCATGTTGCACAATGTCCGCACGTTGCACAATGTCCTCATGTTGCACAATGTCCTCATGTCCTCAGAAAGGGGCCTCGTTGCCTGGTGGATAGCGCGCAGGACTCGTAATTCTGTGGCGCGGGTTCGATTCCCGCACGAGGCAGAAACAAATGGGCAAAGTTTCTTTCACCCTGAATGCCCCTGTTACCTAGCAGTAAATAGGTACCTGGGTGTTAGTCAGCTGTCACGGGCTGCTTCCTGGGGGTGGAGGCCTGGTCAAGGACCGGGCCGCGGGGACACTAAAGCCCCGAAATCAACTGAAGATAACCTCAAGATAACCTCAAGATAACCTCAAGATAACGTTGCACAATGTCCTCACGTTGCACAATGTCCTCACGTTGCACAATGCTCTCATGTTGCACAATGCCCTCACATGTTCCGGGTGTTGACGTCACACCCACGCGGTCTCCTCAAGCCCACGTGAAACGGATATCATAAGCAAGGTCGGCATCTCCTTTCAGAAATCAGAATAAAGTAATTATTTAGGATCTGGCCATTATTACCCCCCCCTCACCAAGCCGACCACTCAAACACTCGCCACACCGACGTTCGTTAACCCTCACACACACACACACACACACACACACACACACACACACACACACACACACACACACACACACACACACACACACACACACACACACACACACACAGGCCTGCCCACACACTCCTGCAGGAGGTGCCCCTAACCCACACTCCTGCAGGAGGTGCCCCTAACCCACACTCCTGCTGGAGGTGTCCCAGACGCTGCCTGGGGCGACCAGCAGCAACAGCATCTTCTTCTGCTGGTCAACAAGGCAGCTTAGCCTCGGGGGCCGAACTTGAAGCGTAGAAAAACTCCAGAAACCGGTCACGGGTAAATGTACTTTTGAAGTACTTGTATCGCTACAATTATACCGAGGCCAGGGTACTCACGTAAGGTGTTACTTACAAGTACAAGTAAGGTGTTGTTACACGTACGCTCGGTGTTACGGTCGGGGTAATAGTTCACATTTAAGCTAGACACACAGGTGTTTGACCAGTGACATTGCCTAAGTCACATGACACATCTTCTTTACACAGGTGTGTATAAAGATGACTTTTAGTTCTTCTTAGCTAGCTTAGAGCTTTCTCTTCCCCAGAAGCTTATCTCAAGCCTTAGCCTGTTAGTTTTTATCTCCTGGAACACGACGCCGCTAGTAGCTTTACAACCCAGCTGTTAGTTGCTGCTGGGTGAACAGGGGCGAACGGTTCAAAATCTGTTCCCAGACAACCACCAATGCCCAAGACTCTAACCCGTGCGAAATCGCTCGCGGGGAGTGGGAGGCGAGTGTGCTTAAGGTGATATACAGGTAGTTTAAATGTGAGTTACAGGTAATATGAGAGATTATCTTGAGATGATTTCGGGGCTTTAGTGTCCCCGCGGCCCGGTCCTCGACCAGGCCTCCACCCCCAGGAAGCAGCCCGTGACAGCTGACTAACTCCCAGGTACCTATTTACTGCTAGGTAACAGGGGCATTCAGGGTGAAAGAAACTTTGCCCATTTGTTTCTGCCTCGTGCGGGAATCGAACCCGCGCCACAGAATTACGAGTCCTGCGCGCTATCCACCAGGTTACGAGGCCCCTTGTATATTACTTGTAATATACAAGTAATCCACAAGTAACGGACGTGTAATTCACAATTAAACAACAGATAATCTCATTACAACTTGGTCCGCCAGAAGTCTTACAGGTTGTCAACGTGAGTATTAAAGCATGACTTGTGTCGGAACAGTCCCCGTCTGGTGCGTCGCCCCCGATGAGTAGGCACGACTTTGGGAGCAGGTGTTCCGTTCCGGCGGAGGGTAGGGGGGGGGGGAGGGGCGGCGGAGGTGGGGGGGCTAGAGAAAGAAACAGAGAAAGGTGGGGGAGAAAACCAGAAAATAAAGAAAGTTGAAGGTGGAGAGAGTTGGAAACAGAGGTGCAGAAGAAATGGTGGGAGGAGGAGGAAAGGGGGGGGGATAAGAAACAAGGGAATGAGGTGGAGGGGAAAGATGGTGGATGATAGGGGGGGGGGGAAGAGGAGGGGGAGCAAGGAGGCCGGCGCTGCCGCCACGATGTCTGCCGGCACCAAGGACAGCCCGGCGGGCAAGGTCACGAACCGACGGACATACCAGAGGAGTCGGCGAGAGGGCGATAAGGGGATGGGATAGAGGGGGAGGTGGTGGGCAGGGGGGGGGGGGAAGACGGTGGGCAGGGGGGGGGAGGTAGACGGTGGGCAAGGGGGGGGGGGGTAGACGGTGGGCAAGGGGGGGGGGGGTAGACGGTGGGCAAGGGGTAAACATAAGCCGGGAATGCAGAGATGGTCGAGTGGGCAGAAGAATTTGCCAGTCAGCGAGGACTCCAGCGAGCGAGGTGGTGC
The DNA here is from genome assembly GCF_020424385.1 of Procambarus clarkii. NCBI lineage: Eukaryota > Metazoa > Arthropoda > Malacostraca > Decapoda > Cambaridae > Procambarus > Procambarus clarkii. The sequence continues at coordinate 37,169 of NW_025569715.1, read as the reverse complement.
CGGCGGCCTCGGGCGCCCTCATGTTTCCACCTACATGTTGCTCCACTCTGCCATCATGCCCACCTGTTTCCTAAATTCCGCCCACACAGCACCCCGGGGGCCCGGCAGCTTCAGCAGAGGCCCACAAGAAGCCCTAGCAATGCACCCCTTGGGCGCCATCAACAATTAACCCCGTGGAAACCTGAACCCGGAGCAGCACTTACGAAGATAGGTACAATGGGGCGGATAAAGCCAACGCTGACCCCTCAGACGGCTGGCTTGCACGGTAACAGTATAATTCCCGTTGCAGCTGCCAGTGCTGGCTCGCCGAACACTTCCCGTCAGGTTTTAGATGCAATTCCGCTGCAGAATCCCAAACCCGGCCACAATAACACAAAGGTAAGCAAGAAATCGATACCAGGAACTTCAAAGTCGCAAAAATGGAGACAGTTGGCGAGCGCGGCCAATAGAGAGGGGCTCAGCGACCCGCCTTGCATGACGCCCGCTCGCCCTGGAGGAGCACGCCCCTCGCCCCATGCGTGGCAGCAAGCCTAGCCTGCATACCTAGCGCCACCTCGACACACTGCTAACTCATAGTAACATGGATAAGACTTGCCCCACACTAACTGACTGACAGCCTCTGTGCGGACTGACTAAGGTGGAAACTGATGTAACTGTATCATCCGCTGTTACTTTCACGTCCAAGGCCTCCCTTCCTGCTGCCAATCGACAGTTAGGTTATAAGGTCCTAAAGAGTTACCCAATGTTTTCATCCCGAGCTCGCGTCCATATGGCGAGGGATACGTCGACCTGGATGGATAGGAGCTAACTTGCGGATAGGCAACAGAGCCGGTGAACCAGGGTCACGGTGCCACCTGGCACCGCTGATCAGACCAAAGGTAAGATAACTCGTATGCAGGTCCTGTGTTGGCTACAGCCTCGGCGTCGTCCAAGGTCAGTTTATGTCGACTGCATCAGCAGCTACGACACAAGTCATTAGCTACATCGTGTACTTCTGCCGTACGTCAGCGCGCACGTCGTGAACACTACTGCTGCGGGGTCATAACCTCTCATCCCCCCTACCCCCCAGTGTACACCGCAACCCCCCCCCCCCCCCGATAGGCCAGCACCCCCCCACGCCGCCACAAGGAGTTCAACCTGCTGTAGGTCAGACAGGCCTTAATAGCCTGTCCGCCTGCCTCTATGATAATAGCGAGTTCGTGCAGGCTGCGACGGGGGGAGACCACCGAACCAACTGCAGCTGGACATTTTACCTTTCAGGGTGACACAATGTGGAGACTCAGCTGCAGGAGGGGAGGTCACACGCAGGGGAGGGGGGTAGAGATGTGGGGGGGGGAGCAGGGAGGAGTGCGGGAAGGGGTTTGAGAAACCTGTAAAAGCATGCGGATGTTGCAGGCTGCCAGAGGAGGAGGATGAGAAGGCTAACTACAGGTTGTGTCGGGTAGCCTGCTAATGGTACAATTGTCACGTAGGGGCCAATTGTACCATTGGAACAGAAGGTCTGCAGTTTCCTCCATTCTTAAGTTCTTTTTTAGAAGGCATGAGAGGGAAATTGCAGAAGGAAGAAGGGACTTTTAAGAAACATAGGGAGGAAGGAAGCAAGCGTAGTTTACCTGTAGTCGGTTTCTAGACTTTTTCTAGTTATGGAGGAAACAAGCCTAGTTAAGGATGAAGCAAGTCAAAGTTATGGATCCCTGCTTGATGGGGTTCTGGGAGTTCTTCTACTCCCCAAGCCCGGCCCGAGGTCAGGTTTGACTTATGAGAGCTTGGTCCACCAGGCTGTTGCTTGGAGCGGCCCGCAGGCCCACATATCCACCACAACCTCTGTTTTTTTTCCTATCTATCGGCTTCTCATATCTAGGATGATATTAAATATAATTACAAGGACTTAATGCAGATCTCTCAAATATATATATATATAAAAGCCAGATGTCAATCAACTAATGTACAGGTTCCTGAGCCTACTGGGCTCTATCGTATCTACACTTGAAGCTGTGTATGGAGTCAGCCTCCACCACATCACTTCGTGTGTGTGTGTGTGTGTGTGTGTGTGTGTGTGTGTGTGTGTGTGTGTGTATGTGTGTGTGTGTGTGTGTGTGTGTGTGTACTCACCTAATTGTGCTTGCGGGGGTTGAGCTTTGGCTCTTTGGTCCCGTGTGTGTGTGTGTGTGTGTGTGTGTGTGTGTGTGTGTGTGTGTGTGTGTGTGTGTGTGTGTGTGTGTGTGTGTGTGTGTGATGGAAGGGTTGCGTGACGCAAAGATTGTGTGACAGAAGTGGTGTTAGACGCAGGGTTATCGATGGAGCACGCATGCGCACGTCAAGTCAATCGTTGTATTTAAGCTTCTACCTGTCCACAATTACCTCTAATGAGGTTGATAATTGTTGCTGCGGGTTGGTTGGTTCTCGACTCCGTTTATTGGCTGCATGACTGTCAGTCGTACTGGGGAGAACCAGCCGTCGTTCTGGTGGGTCCTGTTGAGAGAACGATCGTCGTTCTGGAAGGTCCTGTTGAAGAACGATCGTCGTTCTGAAAGGTCCTGTTGAGGGAACGATCGTAGTTTGGAAGGTCATGTTGAGAGAACTATGATCGTTCTGGAAGGTCCAGTTGAGAGAACTATGATCGTTCTGGAAGGTCCAGTTGAGAGAACTATGATCGTTCTGGAAGGTCCAGTTGAGAGAACTATGATCGTTCTGGAAGGTCCAGTTGAGAGAACTATGATCGTTCTGGAAGGTCCAGTTGAGAGAACTATGATCGTTCTGGAAGGTCCAGTTGAGAGAACTATGATCGTTCTGGAAGGTCCAGTTGAGAGAATTATGATCGTTCTGGAAGGTCCAGTTGAGAGAACTATGATCGTTCTGGAAGGTCCAGTTGAGAGAACTATGATCGTTCTGGAAGGTCCAGTTGAGAGAACTATGATCGTTCTGGAAGGTCCAGTTGAGAGAACTATGATCGTTCTGGAAGGTCCAGTTGAGAGAACTATGATCGTTCTGGAAGGTCCAGTTGAGAGAAGGGTCGTCGTTCTGGTCTCTCCCTTAAATTAACATGGGAGGGACGGGGATACACCCGGCAATTGTGCACGTTTCAGGGGAGGGGGTGGAGGAGAGCCGGCAGTGTAAGGCTAATGCAGGCCTTTTAGTGGGAGAGAAGCCTGCAGTGTTTGGACGAAGGCGGCCATTTACAGGCCAGGGACGGAGTTGAAACTGCCTGCAATGTGGAGGCAGGCGCCGTTCAAGAGAGAGAGACAGCCTTCAGTGTTGACCGCTCCAAGCAACAGCCTGGTGGACCAAACTCTCACAAATCAAGCCTGGCCTCGGGCCGGGCTTGGGGGAGTAGAAGAACTCCCAGAACCCCATCATGTAGGACTGTAGCATGGTGTCTATGGGTCGGGATGTAGGTAACCTGAGGGAGGGGGGGAGTGATGTTAGGGCTGGTGCAGGTCGCCAAGGAGCGAGTAACAGAGGGCTGGTGAAGGTCGCTTGGGAAGCGGAGGAAGGTTGGTGCAGGGCGCCTGGGAGGGAGGGAGGGAGGGAGGGCTGGTGCAGGACGCCTGGGAGGGAGGGAGGGAGGGAGGGCTGGTGCAGGACGCCTGGGAGGGAGGGAGGTAGGGAGGGCTGGTGCAGGACGCCTGGGGCAGCTGATGACTCGCTGGGCTTCCCGCAGCGCTGCCGGCTTCTGGAGTGTTGAGGTAGGGTTGGGGGGAGTGTGGGGTAAGGTTAGGTGAAGGGAGGGTCCATAAAGGGAAAATTAAGGGGGTTATGGGTTCCCCGGGAAGGGAAGGGTAAGAGAACAAAAGGGAGGAGCACGTCTGTTCTCCAGAAACGTCAATAAGAACCACATTGACTGCTACAGGTGAGCGAGGTGTGGAGCCAGGGGGACACGTCAACAATGGTGCCTCTCCAACTGGACTCGACAACAGCAGGGCCAGAGGCAAACAGTGCCCCATAACCCAGGCTCTGAACCCGGGTCTTCTGGCATACGAGGCGAGTGTGCTAACCACTACAGGAAGATTAATGATATTCCTGTATTACTGCATCTCCCCCCCCCCACTTCCTACAATGAGATATGACAGCATATTATTATCCGCCATCCTTGACGAGAATATAACCCATATAATTTGTGTAGAATATATCTGCAATTCCTATTATATAAGTATTTATAATTTCTCCCCTTGCTTGTTCACAGATCCTTGCCAACATTTGTCCCTATTGTGGAGTGGGCTTCGCGAGTTAGGAGAAATCTTAGCTTGCTAAGCAAGGGGGGAGGGGGGGCTGAGACGCAGACGCTGGAGACGTTCCGGCAAAACAGTGTTCTCACCGGGGACGAGAAAGACTAATGACACAGCAACACAAGAGAACTAAAGTCCCAGGCTCCAGCTCCAGTCACCCCTAACCTCCAGCCGGGGTTAAGATCCTCGCCAGGTGGCAACTAGTTTCTGGACCACCTCCCCCTGAACGGGTCTGCAGCAGGTGCTCCATTTGACCACTAGAAGAGGGACTAAACGTAGCCGAGGTAGATAATCCTGTTTAGAGTGCGGCTGACGTCGTCTACCCGAGCACCTGAGAGGCGACCAGAAACCGGTTGAGAGTGTCTGGCAGTACTCGAGTAACCTGTCTGTCAACCGGGAGCCGGAGTCAACACTTACAAAAAAAGTACTTACAAACCTGTGCATCTTTACTCAATCTTTGGCGGCTTTGTTAACATCTGTTACACACGTTGTGAGCCCCGAAGCACCGGGACGCTCTTTATAACAATAATATTTGATTGGGAAGTTTAAAATGCTCGTCAAGAGTTTAATAAGTGTAAACAAAGCCGGCAAAGATTGAGACAAGATGTACAAGTTCGGAAACATTGAACAAGCACATACGTCAGTGCTTGTTCAATCCTGACTCAGGCACGAGATTCATGAGATAGGTGCCCACATACGAAACCTGTACATCTATCCTCAATCATAGCGATTAGTTTGTAATTATTATACAGTTTATGAGCTCCGAACAACTTTGCAGCGTTTCCAAGCTCATAACCCGTTTAGTAAATACGCACTAAGCCACCACGAGGGAAGATGCACAGGTTTCGCAAGTGGAAATAGAAATGCTTGACAAATACTGGTCCTGGAAGTCCTCCCCCCCCCCTCAGTCCCCGCCCCGAGGCGCAACTTGTGACTGTGTGATGACTGAAGCGTGTCCGAGCGTGACACCCGAGGTCCGAGCGCTGACGTAGTCATGCACCCCGCTTGCGTCCACCAGTGACGCAACTTCACTGCTGGTCTTGAAGGTGATGGTGCAGACAACCGCATGGACTACACCTCAGCTGGCTTCCGAGACCTTGGGACCCCCCTCCTTGGAGGGGGGTCCCAACGTCTTTACGTCTTTACTTAACTGTATACGAAGTGCCTCCAATTGTCTGAAACCAGTTGAAGGTAAATTCCTTTCCTGGTAGCGATTAGGTCAATAGCCTGGAGTTTACCTGTGGTTGGCGTCGGAATTTGGCCTCAAGTCCGCTTCCCCTCAGCTTAGTCACACCTCACCCAGCCAACGAGTCGTCTTCTGGCCTCCTGGAGTCCCTCACCAGCCCCATGAAATCAAGGCTAACACACCACCCGATTGTCTCAAAAGCAAATGAAACATAAACGAGTGAGTTTGGGTGGCTATAAACAGGACCTGTCCCACATGAACCCACAAGCCTCCTGCAACGACTTTTACTCTAATGTCTTCATGCACACTTACACCAGCACAGTCCCCCCTGGCGTCACTGTTGTCACGGTTAACAGTACCGACGGGCCACGGCACAGCAGTCACTACCGTTACACCGTCCTAATGGCAAGACGGTAGTTCCCACAGTGCCGTCTTAACAGTGCCGGCTGCCCACGGGGGCCCCCCCTGCTGCCCTGTTGTTCGCGAGAGGTGTCAGGTTAAGAGTGGATAGTCACTACACCTGTCGCTGGGATTCAGCGAGAGGCTTGGGATTCAAATGCCTTTACTAATTATATGTATAACAAATAATTTGTGGGTAGGATACGATACTAGGATACTATTAGGACAAAGCGCAAAGCCATTACGACTATATAGCACTTGGAAGGGGTCAGGGCAAGGATTTGGGATAGAACGGGGAAGAGGGGGGGGAGGGAAGGAATGGTGCCCAATCACTCGGACGGTCGGGGATTGAACGCCGACCTGCGTGAAGCGAGACCGTCGCTCTACCGTCCAGCCCAAGTGGTTATCTTGAGATGATTTCGGGGCTTTAGTGTCCCCGCGGCCCGGTCCTCGACCAGGCCTCCACCCCCAGGAAGCAGCCCGTGACAGCTGACTAACACCCAGGTACCTATTTTACTGCTAGGTAACAGGGGCATAGGGTGAAAGAAACTCTGCCCATTGTTTCTCGCCGGCGCCTGGGATCGAACCCAGGACCACAGGATCACAAGTCCCGCGTGCTGTCCGCTCGGCCGACCGGCTCCCTTACCGGTGGTGGGGCTATCAGACAAACGGGTGGGGGCCCCCAGGACATTGCTCAGCCTAGGGGGCCCACAGTGGTTACAACGGCTCTAAGTCTTCAATATATTTTGACATAATGTAAAACGCAATGACGACACGAACCCATTGGGCTTGACTTCAATTACCGCGTATGTGATGGTTTATGTACCATTTACACTAACAACAGCCGCGTATCGTTGGAGATTAAGCTGAATACAACCTTACTTTTACCTTGAGGTGGTTCCGGGGCTTAGCGTCCCCGCGGCCCGGTCGTCGACCAGTCGTCCTGGTTGCTGGACTGATCAACCAGGCTGTTTGGACACGGCTGCTCGCACCCTGACGTATGAGTCACAGCCTGGTTGATTAGGTATCCTTTGGAGGTGCTTATCCAATAGTGAAGCTACTCTTAAGGGGCTGAGGTGGTAGAGTAGTGATGTTAAGCGCCGGCTGAAGCGTTATCAGCACTTTGACGAGGCGACGTAAACCTTAATCAAAGGCCTAATATCACCGCTTGGATTTATCACGAGATATGAACATACCTGGCTGGCGAGGCAGGTAGGCCTACACCCTCTCTTGTGAGTTTTGGGGGGGGGGGGAGGTAAGGTAATTATCAAGATTAAGTACTAAGCCATTACGGCTATTTAGCCCTTGGAGGGGATATGAAGACAAGGATCTAGGACAGGACGGAGGGGAAGGAATGGTACCCAGACACTTGGACCCTTGGGGATCGAACGCCGATCTGCAAGAAGCGAGGCCGGTGCTGCCTTTACCTTTACTATCCCTCAACCTCAACACTTAATATTCCCTGCAGCCCGGGAAGTCTATGGAGGTCCTTCACCTAGCATCTTAAGTCCCGTTCCTCACCCACCATTCCTATTCCCTAAGGACCTTCCACTCCTGAGCATACACTGGCATTAAATCTCACGTCACTGGAAGACAGAAGAGTTAAGGGAGACATGACTACCACATACAAAATTATCAAGAGGAACTGACAGAGTAGATAAATTCAAAGTGTTTAGCAGGTGTGGAGCACAAACACGGGGGCAGTAACACTGTACTCACATGAGTCACGGAGACTTTAGAATTTTTATTCAGTGGCAGAGTAGTTAACCGATGGAATCCACACACAGTTTCAAAAGTTGTTATGATAAGAGCTCAATAGACTCGGGAACCTGTATACCAGTTGAATGACGGTTGAGAGGCGGGATCAATAAGCCGGAGTTCAACCCTCTCTCAAGTACATCTAGGAGCGTACTAGGCGCGTGAGTACTTGTGTATGCTCAGATGAAGGGGAACCGGAGTGAAAAATGATATCCATCAATACATACACTCCCCAGGGAAGGCCAAGTCCCTCCTGATGACCTCAACAGCAACACACCACCAGCGCCCCCTGATGTGTGCTGTGTACACCACATGCCACAACACACCACAACTGGACCAATACTTACACATGGAGGACCGGTCAATACTTACACAAGGGAACCGGTCGGCCGAGCGGACAGCACGCTGGACTTGTGATCCTGTGGTCCCGGGTTCGATTCCGGGCACCGGCGAGAAACAATGGGCAGAGTTTCTTTTACCCTATGCCCCTGTTACCTAGCAGTAAAATAGGTACCTGGGTGTTAGTCAGCAGTCACGGGCTGCTTCCTGGGGGTGGAGGCCTGGTCGAGGACACCCCCCTCTCCGTGTCACAGCTGTCAGCAGACACCCCCTCTCCGTGTCACACCTGTCAGCAGACACCCCCCCTCTCCGTGTCACACCTGTCAGCAGACACCCCCCCTCTCCGTGTCACACCTGTCAGCAGACACCCCCCCCCCTCCCTGTCACAGCCTCATCATAACCCCCCCCCCCTCTACCTTATCCCACACCCCCAATAAGTAAACACAGTAAATATCACCATTGAACATATCTGGCAGGTAATCAGAGACCAATAAATCGTCAACAGCTACCTGAGCCTAAGAGGAGGAGGAGGAGGAGGAAACTGGAAGAGAAGAGAGTGTATTATTAGCAAGACAAGACACACCACACACACGACAAGGATGAACGCAAGTCTGAGTTACCGCCACCACCACCACAACCACCACCACCTGTTGGTGGCGCTGCGGTCGCTGCCAGGCACATCACACACATGCCTTGGATACCTTCGCTAGGCGCCCACCACACCACAGTCGCCACCACTACATATCCACTACACTATCCAGATGGGAAAAAATTTCCTCAGGAAGGATTGGTGGTTGGGGAGGGGAGAGAGAGGGGGAGGGGAGAGAGAGGGGGAGGGGAGAGAGAGGGGAAGGGGGGGAAAGATTGACCTTTCCTACCTCCGTCAGTACCACTACACACCATAAAGAAAACTAACATGCAGAAACTGCAAGCAGTACAAAATAAGGCGCTAAGGAGAGCAGCAAAACACCGTTCACCATATGATCAGACAATCCGAGGAGCTCCACGAACTCCTGAACATACAGCCACTAAACATCAGACTGCAGCACCAAGCCATCAGGGTATGGAACACCATCGAAATGTTAGAGGACCCAATGTTTGAAAGATTGCTCCAAGATGAGACGCCCCGCTCCCACAGCTGGTGGCCCAAGAGCCTCGATTCTCTGGACGAAAACCCCGCCCCACAGTATATAATCCCCAGATGAGTCATATATGTGTATATATGAACAGTTCATATATGTGTATGTATGAACAACTCGATAAATAATAATATGTATGAACAACTCGATAAATAATAAAATAAAGAGCCTTAAACAGAACAACATGTGTGGAAGCATCGGAGTGTGTATATATGAATGCCACATAGTATTTATCTATGGACATCCATATATGGTGAAACACATGTGAAGAACCTCTCACACACTCACAGCTCCCTGACAAGAGGGAGCCAGCTTAGCTTAGCTGCCAACACCCACACATCGTGTCAGCAAGGCGGACAGCCCGCCTGCTTTCATACCTCTCACTGTATTTCCCACTTCTATACTTCCCTTCACCTATGCCTCTCCTTCCTCTTTACTCAAAAAAAAAACTCCGTCAAGGTCACTAGACGTAGTGACCCTAAAGGTCACTAGAGGTGGTGACCCGCGGGTTGATCCTCAGTCACCATTTCACCTACTAACCGGTGTTGTCACCATCACAATCAACATCACCACTAAAGCCACAACACCACCATCACTGCCCTTCAAACACCACCACCACTCTCACCAACACTGCCATATACCACTATATAACAACTTGTTATATGTTGTTTTGTTATATGCCAAATCGAGAACAGGCAACAGTAAGGGACACGGAGGTTGAGCAACAGAGCCTAATGTAAAGAGGTGTAGGTAGTAGATCACGTCTCATAACGACACGTTGGAAAACCGGAATGGTAATATACATCGAAGTTAATAAACTAAACTGATCAAACAAGGTGTTGGGAAGGTGGGGAAGAAAACTAGTTAAAAAGGGGGCCATGAAAACAGCAACCCGTCTTCGACTCCATTCCATCCAGCGGTCGACCCCACAGACGCATTCCTAAATTTTTTACATGTTGTTCATTCAAAACGGGAATTTTCTCAAATATAAATTAATATTATAATATATTAGCATATTGTGCATATATAGGCATAGGTTAGGTTAGGTGTTTAGGTTCTGTTGGCGATTATTTGTATTTGTAGTACGTGGGTGAAGCATTTATAGCGATGTGGTTCGAACAAAATTCGTCAGTGAAGCACTTGTTCCGGAAGTGTTCGAACGAAATCAGTTGTGAGTCGTGTGTAAACCGCTTTTCATTCATAAACAGGGGGTTTGGCGGGTGGATGGAATCACTTTTGGGTCTTTGTTTGGAAAACGGGCTGGGAAACTGGGTGGGTGGGTGAGTGAGTGAGTGAGTGAGTGAGTGAGTGAGTCGAGTCGAGTCGAGTCGAGTCGAGTCGAGTCGAGTCGAGTCGAGTCGAGTCGAGTCGAGGTGAGATGAGGTGAGGTGTAGGTGTAGGTGGCCAGGAAGGTGTGTGGTGAGGAGGACGCCGAGACAGTGTGAAGGCCCGTCTCAACTTATTGCAAGTACCAATTCCTTTTACAGCACCGCCTGGAGTGCCTGTAGGGTATCTAGCAGGTCTATTTTGATTACCACGTCATAAAGAAGTACCGAGACCAACCATTAACCTCCACTCTGTCACTCCCCAATAATATATACCTTCAATAATGACATAAAAATACATAAATTCTATAACTATCTTGATTCAAATAAATGTCTAGTAAAGGAAAGAAGTGTCAGGCAAGCAGGTGTGAAGTGATACAGGTGTATAAGTGTAAGAAGCAGTAGGGTGGTGTTAAACCATCACAACCACCACCACTCTCACCACTAACATCAGTCCTCTACCACCACCCCACCACCACTATCAACAACACCACCACTATCCCACAGAAAGATCACCAAATAGGAAAACGTTGCTGTGTAAAAGAAGTGAGTTTGGGGTTGTGTTATTTTTCACTGGAGAGGGGTGAGATGGGAGGCAGATATTCGAGTTATCTTGCAACAGAGCGCAGGCCGGCTGACAGTGCGTTGCTTTGCAATAGAGGGACCCTAGTTGGAACCGAGTTATTTTGCAAGAGAGCGTTCGGCTGGGAGTGAGCTGTCCAGCAATTGGGGGGTTGTGGTCTGGCGTGGGGGGTTGTGGGTCTGGCGTGGGGGGGTTGTGGGTCTGAGAGAGAGAGAGAGAGAGAGAGAGAGAGAGAGAGAGAGAGAGAGACCTCCTCTCACACCATGAAGAAATAATAACTCTGTCACATGATCACACAAGATGGGAGCCCCCGGGTCAGCGACACCAATACCAGCCCGAGGTTCTGGGTGACAAGCTATTTACACTATGTTTCCCCGGAGAGTGGTAGGCGCCACGCCGCACCAGCACACACCACCACAACCACACCACACAACCACACCACACACCACCACAGCACCACCACACACCATAATTCCACAAACATCATAACACCCTGTGCTAGTGACCCCCTAAAACAGGACGATAGATCCCTTTCTTATCTATCTCTAGGCTTTAAAAACAAATAACCATTTTGTCTCTGAAGAAATAATCCTAACTCACAACACAAATACACTTTTAGATAATAGGATCTGGCGGTGTGTACAATATTTCCCGATAAACAGTTAAACAGAATCTCGCCCCATTTAAACTTCAGCCATAAGAACACAAAAATAAAAATCCATGAGTATTTCCTCACGTATACACACACACACACACACACACACACACACACACACACACACACACACACACACACACACACACACACATACACACACCGGTAGATAAAGACAGGCTATTTAACACAAGGGGCACACGCACATGGGGACACAGGTGGAAACTGAGTGCCCAAATGAGCCACAGAGATATTAAAAAGATTTTTTTTAGTATCAGAGTGGTTGACAAATGGAATGCATTAGGGCAGTGATGTGGTGGAGGCTGACTCCATACACAGTTTCAAGTGTAGATATGATAGAGCCCAGTAGGCTCAGGAACCTGTACACCAGTTGATTGACAGTTGAGAGTCGGGACCAAAGAGCCAGAGCTCAACCCCCGCAAGCACAAATAGGTGAAAACACACACAAACGCGTTGTCCATCGGTCTGGACACTGTCAACACTACACATTTCTTGGGCAATAACATGAGCGTTCAAAACATGAGCAGCAGCAGCAGCAGTCTCAGGAACTGGGACAGTTGCCGTGGTTAAGATGAAGGCTTGCCTTACAAGAGTACTCTCAGTACTCTCCACCACCATACAATATTAATGTTGGAATTACTGGAGCTGGTTAAGTCATCGAGGGCCACGGAGGGGGTTTTCTCCTCTTAGAACACACTTCGCCAATCGTTTAATATCCGGATTCTCAAATTACTGGTGGGAGGACAGGGACGTGAACAGCGAGGGGACGGTGCTCTATCGTCCTACCCAGGGTTCGATCCTGTGTCTTCTCCCATGCGAAGTGAACGGAAGGGAATTATGAGGGGGGGGGGAGTAAAGCGCCAAGCCATTATGACTACATAGCACTGGGAAGGGGTCAGGATAAAGGTTTGCGATGAGACGAAGGAAATGGAATGGTGCCCAACCACTTGGACGGTCGGGAATTGAACGTCGACCTGCATGAAGCGAGACCGTCGCTCTACCGTCCAGCCCAAGTGGTTGGGTGACTGAGGGCGCCAACGACTCTACACCAAAGGGTACATCTACAAAGTCAAAGATAACATAATTCTGATCTTACTTGTGGTCAGTTTTGAATAATTCTGCTTCCCCAGCCCCGTCAGAGACCAGTCTTCCAAGGGCGTAGCTTGATCAACGAGATTATTGGTGGTGGCGGTCCGCTGATACGGCACGTGCTGCAGGAGCTTACTGCACACTCAAGACACGACACCCCAGTGTAACGCACCTCGCACAATACCCCTTTGTTGTGAATTGTGTGGTGTGCACGAGCGGTGTGACCTACCACTCAACTTCACTCACTCGACCAGCGAGTGAGTAACAAACTAACGACTTACTGTACGCACCAGTGAGTAAATGTTGGCATGAGTATACATGTGTCAGGAAGCAACAGCCAAGTTGACCATTTATGGCGCAACGGGAGAAGCAACAACAGGCATGTTGGTCACTCATGATGCAAGGTCATCCGCGTGGCTGACTGTCCGAGACTACGAGAGAGAGAGAGAGAGAGAGAGAGAGAGAGAGAGAGAGAGAGAGAGAGAGAGAGAGAGAGGGGCAGGCAGACAGACAGACAGAGAGACAGACAGAGACAGACACCCGAGCACCAACAGATACCCCTTCTCACACATATATATACAACAAAAATGTTCAATTTTCGTAAAGTTAGGATACGTTGGTTTAAAAGAGTAGCGGCGACGTAGAGAGGTGAGTACTTGTCTCAAGTCGCAGCCCAACTCCAATGTTTGTGCTGTAGTCCGCGGGAGAACACGCCAGAGAGGCGCTGCTGGTACGCTTCTGTTTGTAAACAAACCGAGGTCCTCGTAGAGGGGTGTGACTGGGGATGAATGAACATTTGGCTGACAGCCTCTGGCTGAGAACAGGACCGTTGTTACACGTGCATGTGGTGCTGCATCCCCTGTAAAACGGGCCAGTACACGTATTCTTATAACCACGTGTTTACCTGGCGTCGGTTTCCAGAGTTCTACTGTGTAACAAATTATGTGTACACCAAACTGTATTTACTAAACTACGTGTATGCAAACATAATTGTACACTATGTGTATATTAAACGTGTACCAAGCAACGTGTATACCAAGCTTCGTGTATACCACTATGTATATACCACGGTACGTGATAGTAGAATACAAAACCGAAACTACGAATCGATGATAAACTATGATCATCCTTGACAGCCTGGTTGACCAGACCACCAGCCAGGAGGCCTCTGGTCACAGGGCCGGGCCGCGGGGACATTGATCCCCGGAACACCCTCAACGTAAACTCCAGACTAACCTCAGTTCGAACCCATTGTAACGGACCTTGACGTTGTGTGTGGTCTGGTCAATATAATCGGTGTTAATGCCTTTTCCTTCATTTGCACAATGCAGTCACGAGAAATCCAGTCGTATCTCTCCTTTCTTCTCCACCTTCTCAGGGTCCGGTGCTTTTACGCTCTCAGTATATCTTCACTGGGATGATTGCTAATGCTTGGTCATCACACTCCATGTTTGTCGGATAATTAAGGTGCAGCTGACAGGTACGCGGGGAATGAAGCGATCGGCAGGAAATACAGTACCACTTATTCCAGGGAGATTTGTACGTAATTCTTTTATTTATAGAAATAATAGATATTTCCGAGTGATAGTAGAAACTCTCACGACTTTGTTAACGGTCCAGGATGGACCGAGGGTAAGGGGTCCAGGATGGACCGAGGGTAAGGGGTCCAGGATGGACCGAGGGTAAGGGGTCCAGGATGGACCGAGGATAAGGGGTCCAGGATGGACCGAGGGTAAGGGGTCCAGGATGGACCGAGGGTAAGGGGTCCAGGATGGACCGAGAGTAAGGGGTCGAGGATGGACCGAGGGTAAGGGTCCAGGATGGACCGAGGGTAAGGGTCCAGGATGGACCGAGGGTAAGGGGTCCAGGATGGACCGAGGGTAAGGGTCCAGGATGGACCGAGGGTAAGGGGTCCAGGATGGACCGAGGGTAAGGGTCCAGGATGGACCGAGGGTAAGGGGTTTTGGACGGAACGAGGATAAGGATATTGAAGGGACCGAAACGTCGTCCACTTCCTGTCATATGTGTGGGGTTGGGTTTTTAACACTTATTCTGTGCAATCAACATATTCCAAGTTTGTCCACAGACGGCAGATGCGAACAAGAAAAAAAGAATGGAACTACTCACTATTAAGACATCGGTTAGTAAAAAGTGTAAGGCTGGCAAGCGATGGCGACCTTGACGGAGCAGTAGTCAATACTACACAACAATAAGAGCCTTGTACCATACCTGAGTCATCGCAGTGATGTGTGATGACTTTACTAAAAATCTTCTTCATTCTCGTCCGTCTGAGGTAGCTGAGAGCGTCGTCCACCTGTCCAGACTCCGCTATACTCTCTCTGGGTCCCACTACACAGAGTATAATGCACTTAAACAGTCCATCACCACCACCAGCTGATCCAACACCGTCGCATACAGAGCTAATAGCTCTCGCCACAGTAATTGCAGGCTTCTTGTTATTAGGCGAACGAGCTAAATATTTGTATTGTGACCCTCGCGTTATCCTCGTTTCGTATCGTCGTGGCCCGAGGCGAACATTTCTTTGTTTACGTCGGTTTTCTCACGGCGGGACTCGCCCGGGTCACGGCCTCACAGAAAACGGCATGTAGCACCGACACCCACAACTATTATTTTTAATTAGTTTTCTTATAAACGGCACTAATGCCGCCTTCCCCCGATGCCAGGGTGCACAACACAAACATACAGTGTCCAGATCTCCACCAAACACCACTAAAAATATCAGATTATATCAGAGCAGGGCTCCGCCCCTCCCCCTCTACCACCCTCACTAGTATCACTTTCCTGGTCAGGTTAGGTTCGGACGCATACTGGAAAACTATGGAATATACTCGGAAAAAAACATGAGAAAAAAGGTGCTTGGGGGGGCGGTAAGGCACTAGAGAAGACCTCACAATCCCTACACCCGGAGCTCCTTGTCCGACGCCCTGCACGCAATTAGCACCAATTATAGTTAATAAAATTCTCACAGAACAGACGCTGCGCCGGCCAACGCCCGCCCCCTTCCACGGTGAAATTTGGACTGAGCTTTGGTCGTGTCGTTTGGAGGTGGTGGTGGTTGTGGGCCGGAGTGGCTGGCTTCGGGGGTAGAGGAGGGGGGAGAAGGGAACGCACTAGGGAAGGTGGGGGAGGACGCAGGATTATGTGTATATATGTGTGTGTGTGTGTGTGCTCACCTAGATGTATTGGCGGGAGATGAGCTACGGCTCTTGGGGTCCAGCCTCTCGACTCTTAATCGACTGGCGCATAGGTTTCAGAGCCTATTGAGCTGTGTATTCACCTAGTTGTGTTTGCGGGGGTTGAGCGTTGCTCTTTCGGCCCGCCTCTCATCTGTCAAACTGTGTGTGTGTGTGTGTGTGTGTGTGTGTGTGTGTGTGTGTGTGTGTGTGTGTGTGTGTGTGTGTGTACTCACCTAGTGGGTACACACCTAGGTGAGTACACACACACACACACACACCTAGTGTGTGTGTGTGTTAGGTTGGAGGAGATATAGGGAAAGGGAAGTGAGTTATCAGCTGTCAGTACTTCCCAATTTTCTACATATTTAGCAGGTTCAAGGCAGCGACTTCGGGCTTCAGGTTGCTTATTGGCCCCCGCTCAGGTTCCTTACATCGAGGTTGAGAACCAGGAGTGCGGTCATAGTAAGGGAGGGAGGGAGGGAGAGAGAGAGGGAGAGAGGGAGGGATACTACGCTCCTCTCTCTCCCTCCCTCCCTCCCTCCCTCCCTCCCTCTCTCTCTTACCCACACCCCCCTCCCCCCCTCGACCCGCCCACCCCCACTGCCACCTGCCCATGCCAGAGCGCCCATACACCCACACCATCAGCGCCGCCCATAACACCCACCCATGCGTAGGTTGTGGCTCAGGGGGGGGGGGGATACGCCGGCGTATGGGGCGACGCACGTCTGCCGTCTACTGCACTGGGATCAATAATGCCGGGGGGGGGGGGGATATATAATAACACCTGCATATTGGCAGGTGTAAAATGACAGGTTTGTTATCAGATATGCAAAGCCAGGTGTGTAATCACAACTCTCAGACAAAGTTAACGAGATACCTACCCCCCCCCCCCCCCCCCCCCCCGACGCACACCTGAAACTCTCCTGCTGGTACCATGGTACCATACCTGTTTAAACACATCTGAATGTTGGTGTACCTTATCTGTGTGTGTACCTGCATGTATATCTTCCTGAGGTTATCATGAGATGATTTCGGGGCTTAGCGTCCCCGCGGCCCGGTCCTCGACCAGCCCTCCAGGAAGCAGCCCGTAGCAGCTAACTCCCCAGGTACCTATTTACTGTTAGGTAACAGGGACATCCGGGTGAAAGAACACTTTTTGCCCATTTGTCTCCGCCTCCACCGGGGATCGAACCCGGAACCTCAGGACTCCGAATCCGAAGCGCTGTCCATTAAGCTATCAGGCGCCTCTACTATCTACTGCACCTGTACCAATGTTCTTCGCGTGGTCAACGTTATGTAGACTGTGGGCATATATATATATATATATATATATATGATCGAACCCGTCTGTGACATTCATCAATGTTTCCCATTGTTGTGTTTTTCAAGAGATCCATAACCTTTAAGCACCTTTTTGCATTATTATTTTTGTATCAACCCATGTATATCTTGTAACCATCAAATGCATAATAAAGCACAAAAAATATTTAAGGAAGGGGGTGGTAGGAGAAAAGCACACAGAAACTGTATTGGAGGGGATCTAAACATTCCCTCTAATGCGTTATGCGTGGTTTCCTCCGAGGCTATGGGTCCCCCTTCTTCCAGCTAGAGGTGGTACTCCCTTCCTATTTTATATATATATATATATATATATATATATATATATATATATATATATATATATATATATATATATATATATATATAATATACTTAACGGTGATGGTGAAATATATATATATATATATATATATATATATATATATATATATATATATATATGTCGTACCTAGTAGCCAGAACGCACTTCTCAGCTTACTATGCAAGGCCCGATTTGCCTAATAAGCCAAGTTTTCATGAATTAAGGTTTTTTCGTCTACCTAACCTACCTAACCTAACCTAACCTAGCTTTTTTTGGCTACCTAACCTAACCTTACCTATAAATATAGGTTAGGTTAGGTTAGGTAGGGTTGGTTTGGTTCGGTCATATATCTACGTTAATTTTAACTCCAATAAAAAAAAATTGACCTCATACATAGAGAAAAGGGTTGCTTTATCATTTCATAAGAAAAAAATTATAGTAAATATATTAATTCAGGAAAACTTGGCTTATTAGGCAAATCGGGCCTTGAATAGTAGGCTGAGAAGTGAGTTCTGGCTACTAGGTACGACATATATATATATATATATATATATATATATATCGTATACACGTAACTGGATCAGGTTACTATGACAGATTGGAATTTTCCAATATCGGCCGTTGTTGATGTTCCTGTTACTGGGAGTGTTCCTGTTGCTACTGCTGTTGCTGCTTGTAGTGGTGTTACGTATGCTGCTGCTGCTGCTACAATTGTTACTGCTTCTAGTGATGCTGCTACTGATGCTGCTGCAATTGTCGCTGTTACAAGGGATGTTACTGCTGTTACAGCTTCTAGTGGTGCAGCTGTTGACAAACATATTGTTTAGTAGTAGTATTTACCACTATAATGCTACCAGTATTATGAAGCCCTCTCGTGCCGCCGTCTCTACAGGGCCAGCTGCTGCTCTACTGTTGCCTCTACGTCAACAGCAACTATGTCAACGCCCCTTGAGACGACTGTTATCATTATTGATATTTTAATAGCTATCATGGAGCACTTTACTGCGCCAACGCTCTATTAACTTTATTGTTGTGGGTTAACTACACTATTTCAATGGTGTTCGAGTCTCCCTCTTGTGGTGCTCAGGTCCCTCTTGTGGTGCTCAGGTCCCTCTTGTGGTGCTCAGGTCCCTCTTGTGGTGCTCAGGTCCCTCTTGTGGTGCTCAGGTCCCTCTTGTGGTGCTCAGGTCCCTCTGGTGGTGCTCAGGTCCCTCTGGTGGTGCTCAGGTCCCTCTGGTGGTGCTCAGGTCCCTCTTGTGGTGCTCAGGTCCCTCTGGTGGTGCTCAGGGTCCCTCTTGTGGTGCTCAGGTCCCCTCTTGTGGTGCTCAGGTCCCCTCTTGTGGTGCTCAGGTCTCTCATGTGGCCCTCAGGTCCCTCTTGTGGTGCTCAGGTCCCTCTTGTGGTGCTCAGGTCCCTTCTTGTGGTGCTCAGGTCCCTCTTGTGGTGCTCAGGTCCCTCTTGTGGTGCTCAGGTCCCTCTTGTGGTGCTCAGGTCCCTCTTGTGGTGCTCAGGTCCCTCTTGTGGTGCTCAGGTCCCTCTCGTGGTGCTCAGGTCCCTCTCGTGGTGCTCAGGTCCCTCTTGTAATGCACCATAATAAGTCATAAGCTATTCTTGTCTTGCACAGACGTCAAATAAATTGGTTCGAACCCCGAAGAAGCCATTAGAGTCCCGTTGGAGAAGGAGGGAATGTTCCTAATGATGTATAATACATCAGAGTAATGATAAAAATACATCATACAACAGGGGTAACACAACAGACAGAAGGCAATCAGAAGAGGATACATTAGGAGAGATGGCCGTTATCAATTTCAATAATGCTTGGTAACGCTGGTGGAGTTGTAACATGTAGCAGTGCTTGGCAACTTATGGTGTGGCAGCGTGACGTGACACAGAGGTGTCAAGAGAGTGCCACAAGACGTGACACTGTGCCACAAGACGTGACACTGTGCCACAAGACGTGACACTGTGCCACAAGGCGTGACACTGTGCCACAAGGCGTGACACTGTGCCACAAGACGTGACACTGCGCCACAAGACGTGACACTGTGTCACAAGGCGTGACACTGCGCCACAAGGCGTGACACTGTGCCACAAGGCGTGACACTGTGTCACAAGGCGTGACACTGTGCCCAAGGCGTGACACTGTGCCCAAGGCGTGACACTGTGCCCAAGGCGTGACACTGTGCCCAAGGGGTGACACTGTGCCACAACCCGTGACACTGTGCCATTGGTGTCCTACACGAGCAGTGGGGTGTGTCATGTGCCTGTGCTTGACAGGGGGGAAAGGGAGAGAAGGGTAAGGGGAGATAACACGAGGGAAGGTAGAGAATGTGAAAAGAAGTGGGGGGAAGGGAGAAGGGAAGAGTGTGTGTGTGGAGGGGTTGAGGGAGGGGGAAATGAGGGAAGAGGGGTGGGAAGGATTAGTGTTGTGGGGTGGGGGGTTAGGGGATATAGTTGAGTGTGGATGATGATGGAAGAGAGATTACCTCTCACCATCCTCTCCTCATCATCCGAATGATAGGAGAGTGGGAAGGGGGGGGGGGCAGTGTGGGAGGGTAGGCAAAGATGAGGGGGGGGGGGGGAGGTGTGAGGGAGAATACATTGTGTGCCTGGGGAGAGAACTGAGAGGTCAAATTGAAATTGAACTGAAATTTAAATAGGTTTATTGAGGTATAAATACACACAACGGGATGAGGTAGCTCAAGCTATTCTCACCCCATTCAGAACGTGTTTATATAATATATATATATATATATATATATATATATATATATATATATATATATATATATATATATATATATATATATATATATATATATACATACACATATATAAACACGGCCACACACCGCTACATCTAACAAACACTGTCACGAACATACACTACCAGCCATGACAAACACCGCAGGCACACTTCCAAAACTCGACAAAAAGCGAAGAGGTTAAGAGGAGGAGGAAGAGAAAAAATGGGAAGTAGTAGGAGTAATAATAATAGCAGCAACAGCATTACCAGAAGCAATAGTAGCATTAGCAACAACAGCAATAACAGCAACAGAAACAGCAGCAGCAGCAGCAGCAGCAGCATCAGTCAGACACACACCTCAATATACAAGCCCAGGAGCTGGAGCTTGTCTTCCTTAAACATTCCGTTGTTTCTTTTCGCCCATTTAAAGATATGGATTACATTATTTTGGAGGTTTGTTGTGGCCTCAGTATTTTCTTCTCTCGTAAAAAAACTCCTGGTGTCCGCCCCCCCCGGCGTCATCTACAAAATATTATACAGTACTACACTCTATGTTCTTGCTCTTGCCATTAACCCATCCAAGCGTACCAGCGTAAATGGTACCAGCTCGCGCCGGTATGTCAATGAGACCTGTATCGCACGGGTGTAAACAGATCCTGTTTACACCTGGGTTTATGCAGGACCTGCCTAGCATGGACCAGCATGATGGCGGCAGTGATCAGCAAACCATGAAGCAAACGACAGACCGCCAACATATAAAAACAAAACAATTCTAATACCATACATCTACACCGCACGGTGGGGGACCCCCGTGGAAAACAAACACCCAGCACGAAGTCAATCACAGCCCCCCCTCTCGGCGTGCCAAGGCCACACGGGTCGCTCCACCATACCGTTTCTTATTCCCCTCGTAACTAAACAAGAAAAACTGTATACGGGCCCCTGCCATAACCTAACCAATACCCAATATCCAGCGCCTGGGCTTCCCCGCCTACCAGAAAAAAAACACGCGTCGAAGGCAGCTCATAACGCCGACAGAGCCTTGAGCTAGCCTCGGTTCGCACGGGTCTGTGGGGGTGAGGGCAGGCCCCAGTCTACTACAGTCTTCTGGGGGAGTTATACAGTCCAAGACACCTGCGGGGGAAGAGTCACCGCAAGGTCGTCACAGCTGTATGAGAGCCGCGCTTCCCTCTCTCTCCCCCTCTTCCCCCATTCCCATGGGGGTTAAATGGAGGTGTGTGAGATTTATGGTAAGAGGTGGATGGATGCAGAGTGATGTAAATGGAGAGACCGGGATGGAGAGGGGTGGTAATATGTGAGGACGAAGAAAGGGGTATGGAGACGCACCAGAAACAGTTGACAAGGTAACTGAGGTAAGGACGCTAGAAGAACAAACCAGTGAATCTGTTCGCTGGTACAATGCGGTTGCAGCTGGCAATCCCAATCATTCAGGACGAAGAGGAGGTGGCCGCAGGAGAGAATCAGTAATAGCAAGAATTCGCCTTGGAAACAAATATTTATGGAGACTTGGGATGGAAACAACAGCTGAGCAGCGAAGCTGCAGAATCTATGGTGAGAGTGACGGACACCGCCTTGACCACTACTTGAGACAATGTGAATATCTAAGAGACATCAGAAATATGTGTAGCATAATAAACCCCACATTGAGTTATATACTCAAAATATATACTATCTCTCAAATATAAATGCTGTTCTCAAGAGATTCCCTCACTTTGCACCCGCAAGATAACGTAAGTTTTTAAGGGTTGACAAATGTTAATCCTTTTGTTCGATAGAAGTTTGTTTGATTTAGAAACTGTACTTGTGGTCGATCTCGAACCCAATGATGTGAATTTTGTAACTAGCTCATCAAGATTGTAACTTGCTTAGCTAAATGAATTGTGGGGTTCAGTCCCTGAGCCCATTATGTGCCTCTGTAACCCTTTCCACTACCGCCCACAAGATGGGTATGGGGTGCATAATAAATAAACTAAACTAACTCTTGTTTGATAAGCTGTTCAGTTGAGACAGTTCAGCAAGTCCCAGCTGTGTCTGGGTACAAGTGACAGGATGAACAACCCACCGGGTTTTCTTCCTATTGGGGAGTGTTGTACATGCTACTATAGCGGTGTGTCCACTCACAGGATGAGCGGCGCTGCCCAATAAAGTCACCCCTCGGGGGCAAAATTAAAAAAAAAGTAGAGAATGGGGCAAAAATAAGCCGTGAAAAGGCAGAAGGAAGGAAGGAAGGAAGGAAGGAAGGGTGGCTAGGAAGATGGAGCGGAAAGTGAGAGACAAGGAAGGGCAAGCGAGGGAGGCGTGGATGGGACAGAGGGCATGAGGTAGAGGGAGAGGGCATCTGGTAGAGGGAAAGGGCGTGCGGGCGTGTCCTCCCTCTTGTGTGGTGGGACAACACCCTCTTCCCCCGCCGCCGCCGCCAGGGGGTTGTAAACACGGCCCGGGTCTAGGTACTAGGGAGGTGGTGGACCCCAGCTGCCATATATGGACCCTGATGTGGAGAGGAGGTGCTCAGGGCCCGGGAGGAGGAGGGGCGGTGAATTCCAGTGAGGGGTGTTGGCGGTCTTGAAAGGGAAGGGGAGGGGGGGCATGTCCGGAGATGAGATGGGGTGCTTGGAGGATAATTGGGATGCCTGGAGACGCGGTGGAGGTGGGCGAAGAACGCGTGTTAAGATTTAGAAGCTTAGAGGTGGTCATGGAGAGCTGTGGTTTTCTCCAATACTTTAAAAGTACTGAAACATGTTTCTGTTTTTTGTTCACTTTTATTTATTCATGTGTGTATATTTTACAGGAATATTTAAAAGGGGTATCAGGTATCAACCAGGTATCAACCAGAGTACAGGAATACAGGACAGGACTTACTATTTACAGGAATAAGTATTAGACTTGAGCGATCTTTTGAGACAAAGTTCCGGTTGAATCTGACAGTGATATTGTAATCTAATTTTGAAAGTAGTTTCTTAGTTATTGGAATTACAATTCAATAAATAATTGCTGAGGGAATGTCAATTTGGTCAAGAATATTTTGTTTGTTTTTCTAGTCTTATAGACCCTCACTTTCACAAGCCTGAGATAGAGGGCCTGATAACTGAGTGGAGAGCGCTTCGGATTCGTAGTCCTGAGGTTCCGGGTTCGATCCCCCGGTGGAGGCGGAAACAAATAGACAGAGTTTCTTTCACCCTGATGCCCATATTACCTAGCAGTAAATAGGTACCTGGGAGTTAGACAGCTGCTACGGGCTGCTTCCTGTGTATGTGTACGAAAAGGAGCCCTGGTCAAGGACCGGGCCGCGGGATCGCTTTAAGCCCCGATATCATCTCAAGATAACCTCAAGATAGACTAGTGGCAGTATTTGTTATCCGTCCTCCTGTGATGGCGTCTGTACTGAAGCTGGAGCAGCCTTTACCAGGCAACTGATCGGCCGTTATCTTGAGGTTATCTTGAGATGATTTCTGGCCTTTTTTTTAGTGTCCCCGCGGCCCGGTCCTCGACCAGGCCTCCACCCCCAGGAAGCAGCCCGTGACAGCTGACTAACACCCAGGTACCTATTTACTGCTAGGTAACAGGGGCATAGGGTGAAAGAAACTCTGCCCATTGTTTCTCGCCGGCGCCTGGGATCGAACCCAGGACCACAGGATCACAAGTCCAGCGTGCTGTCCACTCGGCCGACCGGCTCCCAACAGTTGGGTGTTCACGTAGGAATGCAGACGATCAGTCACAACATCTACGGGCTCACCATAGCCCGTGCTATTTGGAACTTGTTCCAAGTAGCGAATCTTAAACAACAACAACAATAGTCACAATATCGTGCCTGAAGATATGGTGACCAAACCACACATCACAAGATGGAGAGACGACGACGTTTCGGTCCGTCTGGACCATTATCAAGTTGTAAGTGGTTTTATAATGGTCCAGGACGGACCGAAACGTCGTCGTCTCTCCATCTTGTGATGTGTGGTCTGGTCTTCACGCAGTAATCCCTGTTTTCTTCTTTAATCCCCTGTTTTCTTCTTTAATCCCGTTTTCTTCTTTTTTACTTCTTCACAGCTGACGGTTGTTGACCTGGCTGCTGAGTCTGGCTATTGTTAAAACAGAAACCACGTACGAAACTCCGTCAAATCATAACATTAAACGAAAAGGCTAATTTAAAGTCTGCCCGAAACGCTGCGCGTACTAGTGGCTTTACAAGAATGTAAACACATCATGCTATGTACTCTCATAAACCCAATGTAACTTCTTGTATACATAAATAAATAAATAAATATAGGATTTGGGTGTACTCATGTCGGAAGACCTTACCTTTAAAGAACACAATAAAGTAGCCGTCACAACTGCAAGAAAAATGACAGGTTGGATAACAAGAACTTTTCACACAAGAGATGCTATACCGATGATGATATTCTTCAAGACGCTTGTGCTCTCTAGAGTGGAATACTGTTGCACAATGACAGCCCCTTTCAAAGCTGGAGAAATTGCTGACCTGGAGAGTGTGCAGAGACCCTTTACTGCTAGAATCTACTCAGTAAAACATCTAAACTATTGGGACAAATTAAAGAGCCTAAATCTGTATTCTCTTGAGCGCAGGCAGGAGAGATACATAATAATTTACACGTGGAAAATAGTAGAGGGGGCTGGTCCCAAACCTGCACACAGAAATAACATCACATGAGACCAGAAGTCATGGCAGGATGTGCAGAATACTCCCGTTGAAGAGCAGAGGTGCAACAGGTACTCTGAGAGAGAACTCTGTCAACATCAGAGGCCCGAGACCGTTCAACACGCTTCCACTACACATAAGGGGCATAACTGGCCGACCCCCTCACAGTGTTCAAGAGCGAACTCGATAAGCACCTTCAAAGGATACCTGATCAACCAGGCTGTGACTCATACGTCAGGCTGCGAGCAGCCGCGTCCAACAGCCTGGTTGATCAGTCCATCAACCAGGAGGCCTGGTCGAGGACCGGACCGCGGGGACGCTAAGCCCCGAAATCATCTCAAGGTAACCTCAAGGTAACCCCCTTTTTACATCCTTGTGTCCCCCCTCCCCCCCCCCCCCAGCCCTCCACCTACCTGGCTGTGGTATGCTATTTACTGTCTATATATCGCCATGTTAAATTCCCTCACGCTCCACTACCTCTTGCGGGATGGATGGCATTCTTCAGTGTGTGTGTGTGTGTGTGTGTGTGTGTCACAGCACCTAACATGAGAGTAGTGCACGTCACATAAGCAGGCAGGAATAACGTGCAAGGAGCTACAGTAGCTAAAGGATACACTAAGGAACATAAGACAGTGTCCCAGACAGAGAAGTCACTGGAGATGTATTGATTGATCTGACAATGATCCCATCTGACGAAGTTCAAATCACCGTGCGGAGCCGGAAGATATTCAACGGTATGACACCAGAGCTGAGGGGCATGAGTTACGAGGAAAGACTAAAGAAATTAAACAACATTATCAACGAAAGAGGTGACCAAGAGGGCTGACATGATCACCGCATAACTACTCCGGGAATGAACATGGCAGACAAGGACAGACTATTAGAAAATAGGTGGACAAGGCTAAGACACTGCGTGTATCTTATTCAGGTACCGACATTTTTCAGTGTCATAATGAATAAAGGAAACGTACTAAGAAGCTGTGTGGTGGAGCCAGAGTACCAAGTGATGTGGTGGAGCCAAAACTATATACACAGCTTCACACGTAATACGATATATATCAAGAGTCCAAAAGACTCGAAAACCTCTACACCGTAAACCAAAATTAGGTGAACACACACACACACACACACACACACACACACACACACACACACACACACACACACACACACACACACACACACACACACAGATATTAGAAAGAACTTTTTTAGTGTCAGAGTGGTTGACAAATGGAATGCATTAGGAAGTGATGTGGTGGAGGCTGACTCCATACACAGTTTCAAGTGTAGATATGATAGAGCCCAATAGGCTCAGGAACCTGTACACCTGTTGATTGACAGTTGAGAGGCGGGACCAAAGAGCCAGAGCTCAACCCCCGCAAGCACAACTAGGTGAGTACAACTAGGTGAGTACACACACACACACGCACACACACACGCGACCGATGTAACCACTAATGCCTCAATAATGGTCGGGCCAAATACAGCTGAAATAACAACACACCAAAGCTCTCTCACCTGTGGGCGAGATGGGGGAGGGATAGGGAACAGAAGAAGGGAGATGAGAGAGAGAAAAAAAGATTGGGAAACGCAAAAGAAGGAAGTAAATGAAAAGGTAAGCAAAAGAGAGAGAGGTGGATAAGAGGAGACAGAGAGAGAGAGAGAGAGAGAGAGAGAGAGAGAGAGAGAGAGAGAGAGAGAGAGAGAGAGAAAGGTGGAAGGGGGGGGGGGGTTAGACAGAAAAGAGCTTTCACTCCATATTTGACCAGATTGAACTGGAGGTTACTGAGAGACATTCGGAAAGTGACATCCCACCTGCTTTTTGGGTCAATAAAGGTCGATAATCTCGCATTTTCTTCATATACGATGACCTATAGAAACATCTATCACTTAACTCTGGTATATTTACGACACACGGACACGCACGCAGTGTGTGTACTCCCCTCTGTACGTGAGTACACACACACACACACACACATACACACACACACACACACACACACACACACACACACACACACACACACACACGCACAAAAATATTCAAAGGTAGATATGATAGAGCTCGAAAAGCTCAGGAATCTGTACACCAGTAGATTGTCGGTTGAGAGGCGGGACCAAAGAGCCAGAGCTCAACCCCCGAAAGCTACTGAACAACGGTGAAACAGGAGGTGAAACAACTAGTTTCACCTCCTGGAAAGATAGTACTTTCTGGAATTATGCGATCGATGTACCCACATATAGTAATGGTGCCCTAGTAAGTCACTTTCTGTACTATTTTTTCTTTTATAGTCGGGACAAAATACAGCTAAAGACAAACTTAAATATTCTTAGGCCTAGCATAGCACATATATGAGCTATATTAGGCCTCGGATAGTGCGTGTTAGGCCTACGATGCATAGGTTGGGTTTTATTAGCAACATAAAATATACAAACTTTTCCGGATTATCCAAATTCCATAACACAAAAGTCAACTTTCTGGTGGTCCATCACGACATATTGGTAATTTCGACCATATCGCTACTGTCATTTTAGCAGGCTGGCCTACACACGCCCACACACACACGCACACATACACATACACACATATTCACACACACACACACACACACACACACACACACACACACACACACACACACACACACACACACACACACACACATACACATACACACATATTCATACACACACACACACACACACACACACACACACACACACACATACACACATATTCATACACACACACGGGTGTGCGTGTGTGTAAGGGTGTGTTCCACCCTTAGCACGGGTGGGACACGAACAAGGGGAGACAGGTGGAAACTTAGTACCCACATGAGTCACAGAAACGTTAGAAAGAATTTTTTCAGTGTCAAGGTAGTTAACAAATGGAATGCATTAGACAGTGATATGGTGGAGGCTGACTCCATACACAATTTCAAATATAGATATGATAGAGCCTAATAGGCTCAGGAATCTGAGCCTATTAGGGTCTAATTATTTATTAGAGCTTATTACCTGTTATCACTTTTGGGTAATTACCTATTATTATCACTTTTGGGTAACATAGTCCATCATATCTTGTACAGACTTATCTCTGAGGTCTGTGTCCCAAGGTATTTCCCTTAGGAAACTTCTCATCTCTTCATAATTCCCCTTTCGGTATGCCAGCCTTTTGTTTCCTAGTTATTTTTTGGGGGAGATAATTCCTAGCTTTACCAGGTACTCAAAGTTCAATACACTGTGATCACTCATTCCCAAGGGTACTTCCATCTTAACTTCCCTTATATCCCACTCATTTAGGGTAAATATCAAATCAAGCATTGCTGGTTCATCTTCTCCTCTCATTCTTGTCGGTTCCTTGATGTGCTGGCTTAGAAAGTTTCTTGTCGCCACATCCAGCAGCTTAGCTCTCCATGATTCTGGTCCTCCATGCGGGTCTCTGTTCTTCCAATCTATCTTCCCATGGTTGAAGTCTCCCATAATTAGTAGTCCATAATTAGTAATTAGTAGTCCCAATTATTAAGTGCGTGTGTGTGTGTGTGTGTGTACTCACCTATTTGTACTCACCTATTTGTGCTTGCGGGGGTTGAGCTTTGGCTCTTTGGTCCCGCCTCTCAACTGTCAATCAACTAGACTGTGTGTGTGTGTGTGTGTGTGTGTGTGTGTGTGTGTGTGTGTGTGTGTGTGTGTGTGTGTGTGTGTGTGTGCTCGTCCAAATTCACCTACTGGGCCCTTTCCTCTATAATATTTGATACACCTGGACCTCCTTGTATCCAGTTCCAGGCCTGCACACACCCAAGGCTCCATGTGACGAAAAACAAGACATAATGGCGAGCAAATCATTCCGTTCCACGTGTATAACCTTCACACGCGCACGTTAGACAACCTGCGTCCTCAAATCCGCAACCGGCCCCAGTAGCACGGGCTCACCGTAGCCCGTGCTACTTGGAACTCTGTTCCAGGTAGCGAATCTTTAACAACAACAACCTCAACAATTATTGAGCTTTGTGGTCAATCATAATTTTCAAACACAAGTTTTCGCATCACCCCATCCGTCCGCCCGTCTGGGTGGTGGGTGGGTGAGGGGTGACGGGGGATCGAACCTCTCTCTCTCCTCACCAAGAAAATCAAACTTAGCGACACGATACTGATATCGTTCACATTTATGGTGCACGACGCTATCTCGGATACGATTATTGGTGTCTTGCTGGTATTCAAAATGAGTTATGTGTTTTTTTTAGAAAGTTTTTTTTTTAGCGTTTTAATACACGAATGTTTTCAACTGAGGAAATGATTCTGTGAAAGATGTTAATTTGGGGGGAAATTGTTATTAACTACTCGATTCGTGCACCTGGAGTCACGAACAGTTTTGTTGTATTTATTTGTATTATGTTGCTCCGTTTATCCGCTTCTGTTACCCGCCCGAGTGTCCGTTTGTTCGGTTCTGTTACCCTGTTCTGTTAGGGAGCAGTCGGCCAAGCGGACAGCACGCGGGACTTGTGATCCTGTGGTCCTGGGTTCGATCCCAGGCGGCGGCGAGAAACAATGGGCAGAGTTTCTTTCACCCTATGCCCCTGTTACCTAGCAGTAAAGTAGGTACCTGGGTGTTAGTCAGCTGTCACGGGCTGCTTCCTGGGGGTGGAGGCCTGGTCGAGGACCGGGCCGCGGGGACACTAAAAAAAAGCCCCGAAATCATCTCCAGATAACCTCCAGATAACCTCCGCCTGAGTATGTACTATGCAGACAGTCAGGAATGTACTTATTACATTTAGTATTAAAACGTACTATCTATCCCGGAGGAAGGGTTGCCCCTCCCCCTTCATTAGCCAGCACCCCCCCTCCCCCTTCCCTCTGTTGAACCCCAACTTACAACCACTGTCTCTCCACCCAACCCCACCTCTTCTCAACTCCACCAATCACACCCCCTCTCCAATCAACCTACGACACCCCCTCTCCAATCAACCCCCCTCTCCCCCTCTCCAATCAACCCCCCTCTCCCCCTCTCCTCTTCTCCAACCCTCCCCCAGCAACAAAAATCTCTTAAATAGCCACCAGCTTCTCTATCTCTCACGCCTCTCTGCACCATCAGAGGAGCGTCGTATCCCGGGTTAAGAGCGGGGGATTAAATGCCCTTTTTTTCCAACACGGAAATCGCTTTAGGGCGAAGCTGGACCTGACTCACAAGTTACGTCTTAGACTTTGAACGTCAGGGGGGCCGTCTTAGCCAGTAGGCCTAGTCTCTGATAGTCTTAATTCTCAACGATTTCAATGTTTCATGATTTATTTTAACATAGTTGATATAATGTTAGTATTATTATTATTATTATTATTATTATTATTATTATTATTTTTATTTTCGTCATTGGTCGTTATTTCCAATATTCGTATCTAAGCTTAGCCAAGGTTAGGATAGATGTGTAAATAGAATAAGTTAGATAGGCTGGTTAAGTTATTAATAAGTTAGGTTTGCTAGTTAGGTTAAGTTAGATGGGGTTACCTTGATGTTACCTTGATGTTACCTTGAGATGGTTTCGGGGCTTAGCTTCCCCGAGACCTGGTCCTAGACCAGGCCTCCTGGTTGCTGGACTGGTCAACCAGGCTGTTGGACGCGGCTTCTCGCAGCCTGACGTATGAGTCACAGCCTGGTTGATCAGGTATCAGCGCCACAGAGACAAAGGTAATGGCCAATCAGCGCACACACACACACACATATACACCACACACACACACACACACACACACACACACACACACACACACACACACACACACACACACACACACACACACACACACACACACACACACACACACACAGGCACAAAATGACCATTCAGCTATGAAAGTAACTGGACAATGATCTCTCTGTCATGTTACTGACAAAGAAACGACCACTCAACAAGCATAAAGATACAACCAAAAACCAATCAGCACACGTATGATAGGCCAAGGACCAATCACCATACCCCTGTTATGGCGGTAAGGGACCAATCACCACGTGTAAAGGCCAAACACGAACCAGACTGCCATTAATGAACGTGGACCAATCAGCGCATGCAGATGCATGGGAAAGGACCAATCAGTTTTCATCACAATGGAACAAGGGCCAATCAGCGTACGTCATGCCCACCAGCACAAGGTGTCCACCAGACCGCCTGCAGCCACTTGAGGCCAGATTCACGAAGCAGTTACGCAAGTACTAACGAACGTGTACATCTTTCCTCAATCTTTGACGGCTTCGGTTACATTTATTAAACAGTTTACAAGCATGAAAACTTCCCAATCAACTGATGTTATTGTTATAAACAGCCTCCTGGTGCTTCGGAGCTCATTAACTGCTTAATAATTGTAAACAAAGCCGCCAGAGATTGAGAAAAGATGTACAGGTTCGTAAGTGCTAGCGTAACTTCTTCGTGAATCCGGCCCCTGGACCGCGTAGATTTAGAAGACATACGAGCTAATGTTATTGTTGTTGTTCTAACGGCTGAGGGAAGGGTAGGGAAGGGTAGGGAAGGGTAGGGAAGGGTAGGGACTCCCTCTCTACCCTTCCCTCAGGAGGAGGAGCAGGAGGAGGGGGGGGGGGGATGGGGAGGAGGGAGAGGAACATACCAATTGTTTCACACACAGAGATCACACTAACGTGATGCATCAAATGAACAAATCCACAAGGGCCGTGACGAGGATTCGAACCTGCGTCCGGGAGCATCCCAGACACTGCCTTAATCGACTGAGCTACGACAGGGTTAAAAGGTAAACTTGTTTACCTTAATAATGAACAGATGGGAGAGGGCAGGTGCCGGTGGGGGGTGGGGGGTGGGGGGGAGTGTGCTGACAATGACACCGATCCAGTCACTGTGGGGGTGGAACAAGCTAAATAAAAAAAAAGAAACAAAAATTGTATGTGTCATAAGAATCCGCAATAAGAGACGGAGGAACACTTACAGTCAATATTGACCTATACCGTTGATAGGTTAAGTAATAATCGTAAATAAGAAGCAATAAGATGCTTATCTTAAAACATACTAAGAAGGTTAGGTGAGGTCGGTGTTTTCTATGAAGCTTTTCATGGTAAACAAAAATATTCACAATCAATTAGTATGTCACATACGCACTTATTAAATAAGCCAATGTTGACTGTAAGCAAGTGCGAGAACGGGTTGACCAGTAGCAACATAAACAGCCAATGCAACAGCAGAAACAGCAAGAACACTAACTGCAACCCAACAGAAACTGAAGCAATAACAATAACAACACAACAGAGACGTTGTGTTGCAAGATGGAGAACACCTCCGCCAGACGAAGAACACCTCCGCCATTCGAAGAACACCTCCGCCATTCGAAGAACACCTCCGCCAGACGAAGAACACCTCCACCAGACGAAGAACACCTCCACCAGACGAAGAACACCTCCACCAGACGAAGAACACCACCACCAGACGAAGAACACCTCCGCCAGACGAAGAACACCTCCGCCAGACGAAGAACACCTCCACCAGACGACGAACACCACCACCAGACGAAGAACACCTCCGCCAGACGAAAAACACCTCCGCCAGACGACGAACACCACCGCCAGACGAAGAACACCTCCGCCAGACGAAGAACACCACCGCCAGACGAAGAACACCACCACCAGCCGAAGAACCACCACCAGACGACGAACACCACCGCCAGACGAAGAACACCTCCACCAGACGAAGAACACCTCCACCAGACGACGAACACCTCCTCCACAATAACACAAAACATAAAAAGCAGGACCAGCGGCAGAACACCTGACTTCCCTCCAGAGCCAGGTGTTCTAGCTGTAAAGGTCCCCCTCCACATCTTGGGCCTGGTGGTCCTTCAAGGGCGTGAGTGAGTGTGTGTCTGGAGAGAGAGTCGTGCCGCGGTTAACATTCTAAACAATGACAAACACAACCTTTCTTTGTTCATTTCAACGGCCCTCCCCCCCCAACCCCCTTCCTCCCCCCCCCAACCCCCTTCCCCCCCCCAACCCCCTTCCTCCCCCCCTCCCCCCCGGCCATACCACACTGCTTCTTTACGCCAGAAAATAACATCCCAATTCTCAACCAACGCATTTAGCCCAACTTCTTCAAGTTATTCACAATCTCTCTGTGCAAGGTGATTCCCAATTAGCCTCATTAGGCCAGGTGTTGCGTCAAATTGTACGGGTTAATATCAGGTAAGAGTTCGAGTTAACGGGAGCGCCGGCCAGGTGTCCGAGTGCAAGTTAATCACCTGTTGAGGACGTCTGGTGAGCCGGATGTGAACTTTTTCAAGGCTGTTACGGCTTCTTAAGACTCTCTCTAAGTCAGGACAAAGCCTCAGGAAACAGAATATAAATCGGAAAAAATATATTTTAAGATGAGATACGAAGGGAATAGAATGATACAAATTTCTCGCTTGGAATGTTTAAATTAAATGTAAGAGCATCATGTCTTGGCTAGTAATGTATTAATACAACAAGAACATGTAGCTAGTAATGTATTAATACAACAAGGACATGTAGCTAGTAATGTATTAATACAACAAGGACATGTAGCTAGTAATGTATTAATACAACAAGAACATCTTGCTAGTAATGTATTAATACAACAAGAACATCTGGCTAGTAATGTATTAATACAACAAGAACATCTTGCTAGTAATGTATTAATACAACAAGAACATGTAGCTAGTAATGTATTAATACAACAAGAACATGTAGCTAGTAATGTATTAATACAACAAGGACATGTAGCTAGTAATGTATTAATACAACATGAACATCTTGCTAGTAATGTATTAATACAACAAGAACATCTTGCTAGTAATGTATTAATACAACAAGAACATCTGACTAGTAATGTATTAATACAATAAGAACATCTGACTAGTAATGTATTAATACAACAAGAACATCTGACTAGTAATGTATTAATACAATAAGAACATCTGACTAGTAATGTATTAATACAATAAGAACATCTGACTAGTAATGTATTAATACAATAAGAACATCTGACTAGTAATGTATTAATACAACAAGAACATCTGACTAGTAATGTATTAATACAACAAGAACCTCGTCAGCGTATCATAAGGGTGTTCTCGCCTCTTGGGCACTAACATATTGTTAAGGCAACATATTGCTATACTTGAACCGGTCGGTACAGTGACATGGCCTCACATCTTACCGGGTCTGCGTTCGATGCCCGGTGGTCCAAGGGCGACTGACCACCGCTACTTCACTCCGTCTTAGAACTTTCTCCCGACACTGACCTTACCTGGGAATACTCTAGTCGTTATCTTAAATATACCGTCTAGGTATATCTTTGTACAGTAAAGTATCTTTTGCTTAGAAGTGGCTCGAGTCATCTGAAGGTCCTGTCGCTGAAGAACAGAAGATGTATACATGCTGGGGTAGCGTTGTATATATGCTGGTCAGTGATGTATACATGCTGGGGTAGCGTTGTATATATGCTGGTCAGTGATGTATACATGCTGGGGTAGCGTTGTATATATGCTGGTCAGTGATGTATACATGCTGGGGTAGCGTTGTATACATGCTGGGCAGCGTTGTATACATGCTGGTCAGCGTTGTATGAAACTATATATGAATAAGACGACGCCTGACCCACCATGATTCCTGGACCTGTCGCCCGTCGCTCCAATGAAAAAAACCAAGTATTTATTTTCTGGCGAGCAATCGTTGTGTCGCCTCAAGAGTCATCATGCTGTCGGGGACATGAATATTCCAACGTCTTCGGCAACAACAACAAGAGAAATGAAGAGGAAATGTGGCAACCTGAGGAGGAGGAGGAGGAGGAGATTTAGGACCGACGCCGCCACCAGCGTCGCAGACAATTTTTGCCAGGCGAGGAATTCATTTGTGACATTCTTTTGTAAGGTTGCGAAATACGGATGTGGCGGGAGGTGTTGCTGCTACTGGTGGTGGTGGTGTATGTGTGCTCGGTGTTGCTGAGCGTCGGGTGGGGGGAAATCTGGATTCCAGATTCCATTCCAGAATTTGCAACTTTGGCCGGAAATCTTGCAGATTCTGGCGCTGCATTTAGCATTTTTACACGAGGAGTTAATGCAATGTTGGGTCGGGCGCCGCTGTGGGAACGAGGGTCGAGGACGGTGTGTTGCCTTGCTGTTGTGAGGGGAAAATGTTCTCGTTTATTGGTCAGGGAGGACAAGCACTTGGTCAGGGAGGACAAGCACTCGAGGTAGACTCGAGTGAGTGTTTTATATCCACATATTTGTGCCTGAGGGACCGAGCTTTAGTTCCTGGACTCCCCCCTCACCCACCCGGCCTTTCTAGCGTTGGTTGTCTAATGCAATGACTCCTGTCTTGTTCCTCTATCGTGTCTATTTTTTAAATTATGGGTGGAGTTTGCTTCTACGACTTGGTTATGTAGTTCATTCTATTTTCCAACTACTCTGACGCAATAAAAGAAAACTTTCTAACAATTCCTTGACTCATCTGATACTCAAGCTTCCATTCGTGCCCTCTCGCTCTATTGGGATTCAATTTGAACATCTCTTTTAAACGACTTTGACAATCCCCAGAAATATTGAATAAGTCTTTATCATGACTCCTCTCTCTCTCTCTCTCTCTCTCTCTCTCTCTCTCTCTCTCTCTCTCTCTCTCTCTCTCTCTCTCTCTCTCTCTCTCTCTCTCTCTCTCTCTCACACCTTTTCTTTAGTGAATGCACGGTGAAGTGAACTTTAGTGAAGTTTCTGAAGAATGCACGGATGTTGGCCAGTATGCTATACGCAGCTGTTGTTATTCTGCTAATTTGGGCTTCTGGTATCAGACTTGAGGTTATGTCCACACTCTCAGGCCTTTCTCTTTTCTGATTGAAGAATCTGTCTCCCCTTAATCCATACTGCTGTATTGGATTTCACACTCCTTCTCATATTCACATAACTCTACATTTGGTTAGGTTAAATTCTAGCTGCCATTTTTTCAGATCACTTTTGGTGTGTGTGTGTGTACTCACCTAATTGTACTTGCGAGGGTTGAGCTCTGGCTCTTTGGTCCCGCCTCTCAACCGTCAATCAATTGTTTCTACTACTACTTACTTTTTTTTCCACACCAACACACACACACACACACACACACACACCAGGAAGCAGCCCGTGACAGCTGACTAACTCCCAGGCACCTATTTACTGCTAGGTAACAGGGGCATAGGGTGAAAGAAATTCTGCCCATCGTTTCTAGCCGGCGCCCGGGATCAAACCTGGGACCACAAGATCACGTGTACAGCGTGCTGTCCGCTCGGCCACCGACTCTCTCTCTCACACACCGGCTCACCGGTGTGTATGTGTGTGTTCACCTATTTGCATTCACCTATTTGTGCTTGCGGGGGTTGAATTCTGCTCTTTCGGCCCGCCTCTCAACTGTCAATCAATCAATTGTTACTAACTACTAACTAATTCTTTTTTCACACACACACACACACACACACACACACACACACACACACACACACACACACACACACACACACACACACAGGAAGCAGCTATCTAACTCCCAGGTTCTTATTTACTGCTAGGTAACAGGGGCATCAGGGGAATATGTGTGTGTGTGTGTGTGTGTTTACTAGTTGTGTTTTTACGGGGGTTGAGCTTTGCTCTTTCGGCCCGCCTCTCAACTGTCAATCAACTGTTTACTAACTACTTTTTTTTTTTTTTTTTCCTCCACACCACACACACACACACACCCCAGGAAGCAGCCCGTGACAGCTGACTAACTCCCAGGTACCTATTTACTGCTAGGTAACAGGGGCATTCAGGGTGAAAGAAACTTTGCCCATTTGTTTCTGCCTCGTGCGGGAATCGAACCCGCGCCACAGAATTACGAATCCTGCGCGCTATCCACCAGGCTACGAGGCCCCACTCGTGAGTGTGTGTGTGTGTGTGTGTGTGTGTGTGTGTGTGTGTGTGTGTGTGTGTGTGTGTGTGTGTGTGTGTGTGTGTGTGTGTGTGTGTGTGTTTGT
Organism: Procambarus clarkii; assembly: GCF_020424385.1. Lineage (NCBI taxonomy): Eukaryota > Metazoa > Arthropoda > Malacostraca > Decapoda > Cambaridae > Procambarus > Procambarus clarkii. Next base: position 184 of record NW_025569715.1, on the reverse strand, counting down.
GCGTGTGTGTGTGTGTATTTGCGCACGTGAATATCTTTTTTTTTTTTTGAGATATATACAAGAGTTGTTACATTCATGTACAGCCACTAGTACGCGTAGCGTTTCGGGCAGGTCCCTGGAATACGATCCCCGCCGCGAAGAATCGTTGTTACAACCAAGTACACATTTTACTGTTGAGTTAAAA
>NW_025569714.1:0-46396 GCF_020424385.1 Procambarus clarkii | reverse complement strand
TTACCAATATTTCGATGCTATTTCATGTAGTATCACGATATGTGATTTGGCCTTTAAATCTCAGAATGTCGCATTATATTGCATTTTAAGCAAGTTTTCTTGCATTTTGTTTCGTACGAAAAATGATCGAATTTAGCAATATTTTGACGTTTATCATCCCCTTTTCCTCTATGTGATTTAAACAAAATATCATCGAATTAGGCAATATTTTGCTGTTTTTCCAAGTTTTTGTGAATTTTCAGTCTATGGGTATTAATTCATTATATATACGATAAAAATGATGCAAACACATAATTGATTAGATAATAACCTTAAATACTTCATTTTCAATCATCTATTTGTTTCTCGTTAAAATACTGAGTAAGATATTGAAAAGGGGAGAAGTTCGGTTTTTATTGCATATATCGACGTTTCAGCCGGATTAGAGCGGTTTTACGTGTACATCTTCCATCGGTAATATAAACGGAAAATCAGGAACATTTTAGTTAATTCTAATGAAAACACATTGATTTTTATCATTTGTATTGGAAACAACATTGTCATATGTCTTTTCATGGATCTAAATAATACGAAACCTCGCTCTATGATTTGAAGTTAAAATCCTCAAATATGGTAAAATAGTGACTTTTTCACGTTTATCATGTAGTTTGATATTACGTAAATATATTCATTTTTACCAATATTTCGATGCTATTTCATGAAGTATCACGATATGTGATTTGGCCTTTAAATCTCAGAATGTCGCATTATATTGCATTTTAAGCAAGTTTTCTTGCATTTTGTTTCGTACGAAAAATCATCGAATTTAGCAATATTTTGACGTTTATCATCCCCTTTTCCTCTATGTGATTTAAACAAAATATCATCGAATTAGGCAATATTTTGCCGTTTTTCCACGTTTCTGTGAATTTTCAGTCTATGGGTATTAATTCATTATATATACGATAAAAATGATGCAAACACATAATTGATTAGATAATAACCTTAAATACTTCATTTTCAATCATCTATTTGTTTCTCGTTAAAATACTGAGTAAGATATTGAAAAGGGGAGAAGTTCGGTTTTTATTGCATATATCGACGTTTCAGCCGGATTAGAGCGGTTTTACGTGTACATCTTCCATCGGTAATATATAAACGGAAAATCAAAAACATTTTAGTTAATTCTAATGAAAACACATTTATTTTTATCGTTTGTATTGGAAACAACATTGTCATATGTCTTTTCTTGGATCTAAATAATACGAAACCTCGCTCTATGATTTGAAGTTAAAATCCTCAAATATGGTTAAATAGTGACTTTTTTCACGTTTTTCATGTAGTTTGATATTACGTAAATATATTCATTTTTACCAATATTTCGATACTATTTCATGTAGTATCACGATATGTGATTTGGCCTTCAAATCTCAGAATTTCGCATAATATTGCATTTTAAGCAAGTTTTCTTGCATTTTGTTTCGTACGAAAAATCATCGAATTTAGCAATATTTTGACGTTTATCATCCCCTTTTCCTCTATGTGATTAAAACAAAATATCATCGAATTAGGCAATATTTAGCCGTTTTTCCACGTTTCTGTGAATTTTCAGTCTATGGGTATTAATTCATTATATATACGATAAAAATGATGCAAACACATAATTGATTAGATAATAACCTTAAATACTTCATTTTCAATCATCTATTTGTTTCTCGTTAAAATACTGAGTAAGATATTGAAAAGGGGAGAAGTTCGGTTTTTATTGCATATATCGACGTTTCAGCCGGATTAGAGCGGTTTTACGTGTACATCTTCCATCGGTAATATAAACGGAAAATCTAGTTAATTCTAATGAAAACACATTGGTTTTATCATTTGTATTGGAAACAACATTGTCATATGTCTTTTCTTGGATCTAAATAATACGAAACCTCGCTCTATGATTTGAAGTTAAAATCCTCAAATATGGTAAAATAGTGACTTTTTTCACGTTTTTCATGTAGTTTGATATTACGTAAATATATTCATTTTTACCAATATTTCGATACTATTTCATGTAGTATCACGATATGTGATTTGGCCTTCAAATCTCAGAATTTCGCATTATATTGCATTTTAAGCAAGTTTTCTTGCATTTTGTTTCGTACGAAAAATGATCGAATTTAGCAATATTTTGACGTTTATCATCCCCTTTTCCTTTATGTGATTTAAACAAAATATCATCGAATTAGGCAATATTTTGCCGTTTTTCCACGTTTCTGTGAATTTTCAGTCTATGGGTATTAATTCATTATATATACGATAAAAATGATGCAAACACATAATTGATTAGATAATAACCTTAAATACTTCATTGCAATCATCTATTTGTTTCTCGTTAAAATACTGAGTAAGATATTGAAAAGGGGAGAAGTTCGGTTTTTATTGCATATATCGACGTTTCAGCCGGATTAGAGCGGTTTTACGTGTACATCTTCCATCGGTAATATAAACGGAAAATCAGGAACATTTTAGTTAATTCTAATGAAAACACATTGATTTTTATCATTTGTATTGGAAACAACATTGTTATATGTCTTTTCTTGGATCTAAATAATACGAAACCTCGCTCTATGATTTGAAGTTAAAATCCTCAAATATGGTTAAATAGTGACTTTTTCACGTTTTTCATGTAGTTTGATATTACGTAAATATATTCATTTTTACCAATATTTCGATACTATTTCATGTAGTATCACGATATGTGATTTGGCCTTTAAATCTCAGAATGTCGCATTATATTGCATTTTAAGCAAGTTTTCTTGCATTTTGTTTCGTACGAAAAATGATCGAATTTAGCAATATTTTGACGTTTATCATCCCCTTTTCCTCTATGTGATTTAAACAAAATATCATCGAATTAGGCAATATTTTACCGTTTTTCCACGTTTTTGTGAATTTTCAGTCTATGGGTATTAATTCATTATATATACGATAAAAATGATGCAAACACATAATTGATTAGATAATAACCTTAAATACTTCATTTTCAATCATCTATTTGTTTCTCGTTAAAATACTGAGTAAGATATTGAAAAGGGGAGAAGTTCGGTTTTTATTGCATATATCGACGTTTCAGCCGGATTAGAGCGGTTTTACGTGTACATCTTCCATCGGAAATATAAACGGAAAATCAAAAACATTTTAGTTAATTCTAATGAAAACACATTGGTTTTTATCGTTTGTATTGGAAACAACATTGTCATATGTCTTTTCTTGGATCTAAATAATACGAAACCTCGCTCTATGATTTGAAGGTAAAATCCTCAAATATGGTAAAATAGTGACTTTTTCACGTTTTTCATGTAGTTTGATATTACGTAAATATATTCATTTTTACCAATATTTCGATACTATTTCATGTAGTATCACGATATGTGATTTGGCCTTCAAATCTCAGAATTTCGCATAATATTGCATTTTAAGCAAGTTTTCTTGCATTTTGTTTCGTACGAAAAATCGTCGAATTTAGCAATATTTTGACGTTTATCATCCCCTTTTCCTTTATGTGATTTAAACAAAATATCATCGAATTAGGCAATATTTTGCCGTTTTTCCACGTTTTTGTGAATTTTCAGTCTATGGGTATTAATTCATTATATATACGATAAAAATGATGCAAACACATAATTGATTAGATAATAACCTTAAATACTTCATTTTCAATCATCTATTTGTTTCTCGTTAAAATACTGAGTAAGATATTGAAAAGGGGAGAAGTTCGGTTTTTATTGCATATATCGACGTTTCAGCCGGATTAGAGCGGTTTTACGTGTACATCTTCCATCGGTAATATAAACGGAAAATCAGGAACATTTTAGTTAATTCTAATGAAAACACATTGGTTTTTATCGTTTGTATTGGAAACAACATTGTCATATGTCTTTTCTTGGATCTAAATAATACGAAACCTCGCTCTATGATTTGAAGTTAAAATCCTCAAATATGGTAAAATAGTGACTTTTTTCACGTTTTTCATGTAGTTTGATATTACGTAAATATATTCATTTTTACCAATATTTCGATACTATTTCATGTAGTATCACGATATGTGATTTGGCCTTCAAATCTCAGAATTTCGCATAATATTGCATTTTAAGCAAGTTTTCTTGCATTTTGTTTCGTACGAAAAATCGTCGAATTTAGCAATATTTTGACGTTTATCATCCCCTTTTCCTTTATGTGATTTAAACAAAATATCATCGAATTAGGCAATATTTTGCCGTTTTTCCACGTTTTTGTGAATTTTCAGTCTATGGGTATTAATTCATTATATATACGATAAAAATGATGCAAACACATAATTGATTAGAAATAACCTTAAATACTTCATTTTCAATCATCTATTTGTTTCTCGTTAAAATACTGAGTAAGATATTGAAAAGGGGAGAAGTTCGGTTTTTATTGCATATATCGACGTTTCAGCCGGATTAGAGCGGTTTTACGTGTACATCTTCCATCGGTAATATAAACGGAAAATCAGGAACATTTTAGTTAATTCTAATGAAAACACATTGGTTTTATCATTTGTATTGGAAACAACATTGTCATATGTCTTTTCTTGGATCTAAATAATACGAAACCTCGCTCTATGATTTGAAGTTAAAATCCTCAAATATGGTAAAATAGTGACTTTTTTCACGTTTTTCATGTAGTTTGATATTACGTAAATATATTCATTTTTACCAATATTTCGATACTATTTCATGTAGTATCACGATATGTGATTTGGCCTTCAAATCTCAGAATTTCGCATAATATTGCATTTTAAGCAAGTTTTCTTGCATTTTGTTTCGTACGAAAAATCGTCGAATTTAGCAATATTTTGACGTTTATCATCCCCTTTTCCTCTATGTGATTTAAACAAAATATCATCGAATTAGGCAATATTTTGCCGTTTTTCCACGTTTCTGTGAATTTTCAGTCTATGATTATTAATTCATTATATATACGATAAAAATGATGCAAACACATAATTGATTAGATAATAACCTTAAATAATTCATTTTCAATCATCTATTTGTTTCTCGTTAAAATACTGAGTAAGATATTGAAAAGGGGAGAAGTTCGGTTTTTATTGCATATATCGACGTTTCAGCCGGATTAGAGCGGTTTTACGTGTACATCTTCCATCGGTAATATAAACGGAAAATCAGGAACATTTTAGTTAATTCTAATGAAAACACATTGGTTTTATCATTCTTGGATCTAAATAATACGAAACCTCGCTCTATGATTTGAAGTTAAAATCCTCAAATATGGTAAAATAGTGACTTTTTCACGTTTTTCATGTAGTTTGATATTACGTAAATATATTCATTTTTACCAATATTTCGATACTATTTCATGTAGTATCAAGATATGTGATTTCGCCTTCAAATCTCAGAATGTCGCATTATATTGCATTTTAAGCAAGTTTTCTTGCATTTTGTTTCGTACGAAAAATGATCGAATTTAGCAATATTTTGACGTTTATCATCCCCTTTTCCTCTATGTGATTTAAACAAAATATCATCGAATTAGGCAATATTTTGCCGTTTTTCCACGTTTCTGTGAATTTTCAGTCTATGGGTATTAATTCATTATATATACGATAAAAATGATGCAAACACATAATTGATTAGATAATAACCTTAAATACTTCATTTTCAATCATCTATTTGTTTCTCGTTAAAATACTGAGTAAGATATTGAAAAGGGGAGAAGTTCGGTTTTTATTGCATATATCGACGTTTCAGCCGGATTAGAGCGGTTTTACGTGTACATCTTCCATCGGTAATATATAAACGGAAAATCAAAAACATTTTAGTTAATTCTAATGAAAACACATTTATTTTTATCGTTTGTATTGGAAACAACATTGTCATATGTCTTTTCATGGATCTAAATAATACGAAACCTCACTCTATGGTTTGAAGTTAAAATCCTCAAATATGATAAAATAGTGACTTTTTCACGTTAATCATGTAGTTTGATATTACGTAAATATATTCATTATTACCAATATTTCGATGCTATTTCAAGAAGTATCACGATATGTGATTTGGCCTTTAAATCTCAGAATGTCGCATTATATTGCATTTTAAGCAAGTTTTCTTGCATTTTGTTTCGTACGAAAAATGATCGAATTTAGCAATATTTTGACGTTTATCATCCCCTTTTCCTCTATGTGATTTAAACAAAATATCATCGAATTAGGCAATATTTTGCCGTTTTTCCACGTTTCTGTGAATTTTCAGTCTATGGGTATTAATTCATTATATATACGATAAAAATGATGCAAACACATAATTGATTAGATAATAACCTTAAATACTTCATTTTCAATCATCTATTTGTTTCTCGTTAAAATACTGAGTAAGATATTGAAAAGGGGAGAAGTTCGGTTTTTATTGCATATATCGACGTTTCAGCCGGATTAGAGCGGTTTTACGTGTACATCTTCCATCGGTAATATAAACGGAAAATCAGGAACATTTTAGTTAATTCTAATGAAAACACATTTATTTTTATCGTTTGTATTGGAAACAACATTGTCATATGTCTTTTCTTGGATCTAAATAATACGAAACCTCGCTCTATGATTTGAAGTTAAAATCCTCAAATATGGTAAAATAGTGACTTTTTTCACGTTTTTCATGTAGTTTGATATTACGTAAATATATTCATTTTTACCAATATTTCGATACTATTTCAAGTAGTATCACGATATGTGATTTGGCCTTCAAATCTCAGAATTTCGCATAATATTGCATTTTAAGCAAGTTTTCTTGCATTTTGTTTCGTACGAAAAATCGTCGAATTTAGCAATATTTTGACGTTTATCATCCCCTTTTCCTTTATGTGATTTAAACAAAATATCACCGAATTAGGCAATATTTTGCCGTTTTTCCACGTTTTTGTGAATTTTCAGTCTATGGGTATTAATTCATTATATGTACGATAAAAATGATGCAAACACATAATTGATTAGATAAATAACCTTAAATACTTCATTTTCAATCATCTATTTGTTTCTCGTTAAAATACTGAGTAAGATATTGAAAAGGGGAGAAGTTCGGTTTTTATTGCATATATCGACGTTTCAGCCGGATTAGAGCGGTTTTACGTGTACATCTTCCATCGGTAATATAAACGGAAAATCAGGAACATTTTAGTTAATTCTAATGAAAACACATTGGTTTTATCATTTGTATTGGAAACAACATTGTCATATGTCTTTTCTTGGATCTAAATAATACGAAACCTCGCTCTATGATTTGAAGTTAAAATCCTCAAATATGGTTAAATAGTGACTTTTTTCACGTTTTTCATGTAGTTTGATATTACGTAAATATATTCATTTTTACCAATATTTCGATACTATTTCATGTAGTATCACGATATGTGATTTGGCCTTCAAATCTCAGAATTTCGCATTATATTGCATTTTAAGCAAGTTTTCTTGCATTTTGTTTCGTACGAAAAATCATCGAATTTAGCAATATTTTGACGTTTATCATCCCCTTTTCCTCTATGTGATTTAAACAAAATATCATCGAATTAGGCAATATTTTGCCGTTTTTCCACGTTTTTGTGAATTTTCAGTCTATGGGTATTAATTCATTATATATACGATAAAAATGATGCAAACACATAATTGATTAGATAATAACCTTAAATACTTCATTTTCAATCATCTATTTGTTTCTCGTTAAAATACTGAGTAAGATATTGAAAAGGGGAGAAGTTCGGTTTTTATTGCATATATCGACGTTTCAGCCGGATTAGAGCGGTTTTACGTGTACATCTTTCATCAGTAATATAAACGGAAAATCAGGAACATTTTAGTTAATTCTAATGAAAACACATTGGTGTTATCATTTGTATTGGAAACAACATTGTCATATGTCTTTTCTTGGATCTAAATAATACGAAACCTCGCTCTATGATTTGAAGTTAAATTTCTCAAATATGGTTAAATAGTGACTTTTTTCACGTTTTTCATGTAGTTTGATATTACGCATATATATTCATTTTTACCAATATTTGGATACTATTTCAAGTAGTATCAAGATATGTGATTTCGCCTTCAAATCTCAGAATGTCGCATTATATTGCATTTTAAGCAAGTTTTCTTGCATTTTGTTTCGTACGAAAAATGATCGAATTTAGCAATATTTTGACGTTTATCATCCCCTTTTCCTCTATGTGATTTAAACAAAATATCATCGAATTAGGCAATATTTTGCCGTTTTTCCACGTTTCTGTGAATTTTCTGTCTATGGGTATTAATTCATTATATATACGATAAAAATGATGCATACACATAAATGATTAGATAATAACCTTAAATACTTCATTTTCAATCATCTATTTGTTTCTCGTTAAAATACTGAGTAGGATAATGAAAAGGGGAGAAATTCGGTTTTTATTGCATATATCGACGTTTCAGCCGGATTAGAGCGGTTTTACGTGTACATCTTCCATCGGTAATATATAAACGGAAAATCAAAAACATTTTAGTTAATTCTAATGAAAACACATTGGTTTTACCATTTGTATTGGAAACAACATTGTCATATGTCTTTTCATGGATCTAAATAATACGAAACCTCACTCTATGATATGAAGTTAAAATCCTCAAATATGGTAAAATAGTGACTTTTTCACGTTAATCATGTAGTTTGATATTAGGTAAATATATTCATTTTTACCAATATTTCGATGCTATTTCATGAAGTATTACGATATGTGATTTGGCCTTTAAATCTCAGAATGTCGCATTATATTGCATTTTAAGCAAGTTTTCTTGCATTTTGTTTCGTACGAAAAATCATCGAATTTAGCAATATTTTGACGTTTATCATCCCCTTTTCCTCTATGTGATTTAAACAAAATATCATCGAATTAGGCAATATTTTGCCGTTTTTCCACGTTTCTGTGAATTTTCAGTCTATGGGTATTAATTCATTATATATACGATAAAAATGATGCAAACACATAATTGATTAGATAATAACCTTAAATACTTCATTTTCAATCATCTATTTGTTTCTCGTTAAAATACTGAGTAAGATATTGAAAAGGGGAGAAATTCGGTTTTTATTGCATATATCGACGTTTCAGCCGGATTAGAGCGGTTTTACGTGTACATCTTCCATCGGTAATATAAACGGAAAATCAGGAACATTTTAGTTAATTCTAATGAAAACACATTGGTTTTATCATTTGTATTGGAAACAACATTGTCATATGTCTTTTCTTGGATCTAAATAATACGAAACCTCGCTCTATGATTTGAAGTTAAAATCCTCAAATATGGTAAAATAGTGACTTTTTCACGTTTTTCATGTAGTTTGATATTACGTAAATATATTCATTTTTACCAATTTTCGACCAATATTTCGATTTCGCTATTTCATGAAGTATCACGATATGTGATTTGGCCTTTTTCCTTTAAATCTCAGAATTTCGCATTATATTGCATTTTAAGCAAGTTTTCTTGCATTTTGTTTCGTACGAAAAATGATCGAATTTAGCAATATTTTGACGTTTATCATCCCCTTTTCCTCTATGTGATTTAAACAAAATATCATCGAATTGGGCAATATTTTGCCGTTTTTCCACGTTTCTGTGAATTTTCAGTCTATGGGTATTAATTCATTATATATACGATAAAAATGATGCAAACACATAATTGATTAGATAATAACCTTAAATGCTTCATTTTCAATCATCTATTTGTTTCTCGTTAAAGTACTGAGTAAGATATTGCAAAGGGGAGAAGTTCGGTTTTTATTGCATATATCGACGTTTCAGCCGGATTAGAGCGGTTTTACGTGTACATCTTCCATCGGTAATATATAAACAGAAAATCAAAAACATTTTAGTTAATTCTAATGAAAACACATTTATTTTTATCGTTTGTATTGGAAACAACATTGTCGTATGTCTTTTCTTGGATCTAAATAATACGAAACCTCGCTCTATGATTTGAAGTTAAATTCCTCAAATATGGTTAAATAGTGACTTTTTCACGTTTTTCATGTAGTTTGATATTACGTAAATATATTCATTTTTATCAATATTTGGATACTATTTCAAGTAGTATCAAGATATGTGATTTCGCCTTCAAATCTCAGAATTTCGCATACTATTGCATATTAAGCAAGTTTTCTTGCATTTTGTTTCGTACGAAAAATCGTCGAATTTAGCAATATTTTGACGTTTATCATCCTCTTTTCCTTTATGTGATTTAAACAAAATATCATCGAATAAGGCAATATTTTGCCGTTTTTCCACGTTTTTGTGAATTTTCAGTTTATTGTTATTAATTCATTAAATATACTATAAAAATGATGCAAACACATAATTGATTAGAAATTAACCTTAAATACTTCATTTTCAATCAACCATTTGTTTCTCGTTAAAATACTGAGTAGGATATTGAAAAGGGGAGAAATTCGGTTTTTATTGCATATATCGACGTTTCAGCCGGATTAGAGCGGTTTTACGTGTACATCTTCTATCAGTAATATAAACGGAAAATCAGGAACATTTTAGTTAATTCTAATGAAAACACATTGGTTTTATCATTTGTATTGGAAACAACATTGTCATCTGTCTTTTCTTGGATCTAAATAATACGAAACCTCGCTCTATGATTTGAAGTTAAAATCCTCAAATATGGTAAAATAGTGCCTTTTTAACGTTAATCATGTAGTTTGATATTACGTAAATATATTCATTATTACCAATATTTCGATGCTATTTCATGTAGTATCACGATATGTGATTTGGCCTTTAAATCTCAGAATGTCGCATTATATTGCATTTTAAGCAAGTTTTCTTGCATTTTGTTTCGTACGAAAAATCATCGAATTTAGCAATATTTTGACGTTTATCATCCCCTTTTCCTCTATGTGATTTAAACAAAATATCATCGAATTAGGCAATATTTTTCCGTTTTTCCACGTTTTTGTGAATTTTCAGTCTATGGGTATTAATTCATTATATATACGATAAAAATGATGCAAACACATAATTGATTAGACAATAACCTTAAATACTTCATTTTCAATCATCTATTTGTTTCTCGTTAAAATACTGAGTAAGATATTGAAAAGGGGAGAAGTTCGGTTTTTATTGCATATATCGACGTTTCAGCCGGATTAGAGCGGTTTTACGTGTACATCTTCCATCGGTAATATATAAACAGAAAATCAAAAACATTTTAGTTAATTCTAATGAAAACACATTTATTTTTATCGTTTGTATTGGAAACAACATTGTCATATGTCTTTTCTTGGATCTAAATAATACGAAACCTCGCTCTATGATTTGAAGTTAAATTCCTCAAATATGGTTAAATAGTGACTTTTTCACGTTTTTCATGTAGTTTGATATTACGTAAATATATTCATTTTTACCAATATTTCGATACTATTTCAAGTAGTATCAAGATATGTGATTTGGCCTTCAAATCTCAGAATTTCGCATAATATTGCATTTTAAGCAAGTTTTCTTGCATTTTGTTTCGTACGAAAAATCATCGAATTTAGCAATATTTTGACGTTTATCATCCCCTTTTCCTTTATGTGATTTAAACAAAATATCATCGAATAAGGCAATATTTTGCCGTTTTTCCACGTTTTTGTGAATTTTCAATTTATTGTTATTAATTCATTAAATATACGATAAAAATGATGCAAACACATAATTGATTAGAAATTAACCTTAAATACTTCATTTTCAATCAACCATTTGTTTCTCGTTAAAATACTGAGTTGGATATTGAAAAGGGGAGAAGTTCGGTTTTTATTGCATATATCGACGTTTCAGCCGGATTAGAGCGGTTTTACGTGTACATCTTCCATCGGTAATATAAACGGAAAATCAGGAACATTTTAGTTAATTCTAATGAAAACACATTAGTTTTATCATTTGTATTGGAAACAACATTGTCATATGTCTTTTCTTGGATCTAAATAATACGAAACCTCGCTCTATGATTTGAAGTTAAAATCCTCAAATATGGTAAAATAGTGACTTTTTTCACCTTTTTCATGTAGTTTGATATTACGTAAATATATTTATTTTTACCAATATTTCGATACTATTTCATGTAGTATCACGATATGTGATTTGGCCTTCAAATCTCAGAATTTCGCATTATATTGCATTTTAAGCAAGTTTTCTTGCATTTTGTTTCGTACGAAAAATGAACGAATTTAGCAATATTTTGACGTTTATCATCCCCTTTTCCTCTATGTGATTTAAACAAAATATCATCGAATTAGGCAATATTTTGCCGTTTTTCCACGTTTCTGTGAATTTTCAGTCTATGATTATTAATTCATTATATATACGATAAAAATGATGCAAACACATAATTGATTAGATAATAACCTTAAATAATTCATTTTCAATCATCTATTTGTTTCTCGTTAAAATACTGAGTAAGATATTGAAAAGGGGAGAAGTTCGGTTTTTATTGCATATATCGACGTTTCAGCCAGATTAGAGCGGTTTTACGTGTACATCTTCCATCGGTAATATAAACGGAAAATCAGGAACATTTTAGTTAATTCTAATGAAAACACATTGGTTTTATCATTTGTATTGGAAACAACATTGTCATATGTCTTTTCATGGATCTAAATAATACGAAACCTCACTCTATGATTTGAAGTTAAAATCCTCAAATATGGTAAAATAGTGACTTTTTCACGTTACTCATGTAGTTTGATATTACGTAAATATATTCATTATTACCAATATTTCGATGCTATTTCATGAAGTATCACGATATGTAATTTGGCCTTTAAATCTCAGAATGTCGCATTATATTGCATTTTAAGCAAGTTTTCTTGCATTTTGTTTCGTACGAAAAATGATCAAATTTAGCAATATTTTGACGTTTATCATCCCCTTTTCCTCTATGTGATTTAAACAAAATATCATCGAATTAGGCAATATTTTGCCGTTTTTCCACGTTTCTGTGAATTTTCTGTCTATGGGTATTAATTCATTATATATACGATAAAAATGATGCATACACATAAATGATTAAATAATAACCTTAAATACTTCATTTTCAATCATCTATTTGTTTCTCGTCAAAATACTGAGTAGGATAATGAAAAGGGGAGAAATTCGGTTTTTATTGCAGAGGTTCAAGAGAGTGATGCAGAGGCTCAAGAAAGGGAAGCAATGGCTCAAGAGAGGGATGCAGAGGCTCAGGTGAGGGATGCAGAGGCCCAAGAGAGGGATGAGGAGGCTTACGAAAGTGATGCAGAGGCTCAAGAGAGGGATGCAGAGGCTTAAGCGAGTGATGCAAAGGCTCAAGAGAGGGATGCAGAGGCTCATAAGAGGGATGCAGGAGTTCAAGAGAGAGATGCAAAGGCTCATGAAAGGGATGCAGAGGCTTACAAAAGTGATGCAGAGGCTCAAAAGGGGGATACAGAGGCTTAAGAGGGTGATGCAGAGGTTCAAGAGAGTGGTGCAGAGGCTCAATAGAGGGATGCAGGGGCTCAAGAGAGTGATGGAGAGGCTCAAGAGAGTGATTCAGAGGTTTATGGGAGTGATGCAGAGGCTTAAGAGAGTGATGCAGAGGCTTACGAGAGGGATGCAGAGGCTCAAGAGAGGGATGATAAGGCTCAAGAGAGGGATGCAGAGGCTCATGAGAGGAATGCTGAGGCTTAAAAAGTGATGCAAAGGCTCAAGAGAGGGATGCAGAGGCTGAAGAGAGTGATGCAGAGACTCTAGAGAGTGATGTAGAGGCTTAAGAGAGTGATGCAGAGGCTCAAGAGTGTGCTGCAAAAGGCTCAAGAGAGGTATACTGAGGCTCCAGAGAGGGATGCAGAGGCTGAAGTGAGTGATGCAGAGGCTCAAGAGAGAAAGGCAGAGGCTCAAGAGAATGATGCAGAGGCTCAAGAGAGTGATGCAAAGGATCAAGAGCGGGATGCAGAGGCTTAAGCGAATGATGCAGAGATTCAAGAGAGTGATGCAGAGGCTAAAGAGAGTGATAGAGAGGCTCAATAGAGTGATGCAGAGGCTCAAGAGAGTGATGCAGACGATCAAGACAGTGATGCAGTGGCTCAAGAGAGTGCTGCAAAAGGCTCAAGAGAGTGATGCAGAGGCTCAAGAGAGTGATGCAGAGGATTAGGAGAGTGATGCAGAGGCTTAAGAGAGGGATGCAGAGGCTGAAGAGAGGGATGCAGAGGCTCAAGAGAGTGATTCAAAGGCTTACGAGAGTGATGCAGAGGATCAAGAGAGTGATGCAGAGGCTGAAGAGAGTGTTGCAGAGGCCTAAGAGAGTAATGAAGAGGCTGAAGAGAGTGATGCAGAGGCTCAAGAGAGAGATGCAGAGGCTCAAGAGAGTGATTCAGAGGCTTACAAGAGTGATGCAGAGGCTTAAGAGAGTGAGGCACAGGCTTAGGAGAGGGATGCAGAGGCTCAAGAGAGTGATGCAGAGGCTTAGGAGGGTGATGTAGAGGCTCAAGAGAGTGATGCAGAGGCTCATGAGAGTGATGCAGACGATCAGGAGAGTGATGCAGAGGCTCAAGAGAGTCATACAGAGGATCAAGAGAGGGAAGCAGAGGCTTGAGAGAGTGATGCAGAGGCTTTAGAGAGTGATGCAGAGGCTTTAGAGAAAGATGCATAGGCTCAAGAGAGGGATGCAGAGGCTCAAGAGAGTGATTCAGAGGTTTACGGGAGTGATGCAGAGGCTTAAGCGAGTGATGCAGAGGCTTACGAGAGTGATGCAGAGGCTTAAGAGAGTGATGCAGAGGCTTATGAGAGGGATGGAGAGGCTCAAGAGAGTGATTCAGAGGTTTACGGGAGTGATGCAGAGGCTTAAGAGAGTGATGCAGAGGCTTAAGAGACGGATGCAGAGGCTCAAGAGATGGATGCAGAGGCTGAAGAGAGAGATGCAGAGGCCAAGAGAATGATGCAGAGGCTGAAGCGAGTGATGTAGAGGCTCAAGAGAGTGATGTAGAGGCTCTGGAGAGTGATGCAGAGGCTCAAGAGAGTGATGCAGAGGATCAAGAGAGTCATGCAGAGGCTCAAGAGAGTGATGCAGAGGACCATGAGAGGGAAGCAGAGGCTTATGAGAGTGATGTAGAGGCTGAAGAGAGTGTTGCAGAGGCTTCAGAATGGATGCAGAGGGTCAGGAGTGGGATGTATAGGCCCAAGAGAGTGATGCAGAGGCTCAAGAGAGGGATGCAGAGGCTTAAGAGAGGGATGTATAGGCCCAAGAGAGTGATGCAGAGGCTCAAGAGAGGGATGCAGAGGCTGAAGTGAGTGATTCAGAGACTCAAGAGAGGGATGCAGAGGCTCAAAAAAGTGATTCAGAGGCTTACGAGAGTGATGCAGAGGCTTACGAGAGTGATGTAGAGGCTTAAGAGAGGGATGCAGAGGCTCAACAGAGGGATGCAGAGGCTCAAGAGAGGGATGCAATGGCTCACGAGAGGGATGCAAAGGCTCAAGTGAAGGACGCAGAGGTCCAAGAGAGGGATGCAGAGGCTTAAGAAAGTGATGCAGAGGCTCAAGAGAGGGATGCAGAGGCTTAAGCGAGTGATGCAGAGGCTCAAGAGAGTGGTGCAGAGGCTCAATAGAGGGATGCAGGGGCTCAACAGAGGGATGCAGAGGCTCAAGAGAGGGATGCAATGGCTCACGAGAGGGATGCAAAGCCTCAAGTGAAGGACGGAGAGGTCCAAGAGAGGGATGCAGACGCTTAAGAAAGTGATGCAGAGGCTCAAGAGAGGGATGCAGAGGCTTAAGCGAGTGATGCAAAAGCTCAAGAGAGGGAGGCAGAGGCTCATAAGAAGGATGCAGGAGTTCAAGAGAGAGATGCAAAGGCTCATGAAAGGGATGCAGAGGCTTAAGTAAGTGATGCAGAGGCTCAAAAGAGGGATACAGAGGCTTAAGAGGGTGATGCAGAAGCTCAAGAGAGTGGTGCAGAGGCTCAATAGAGGGATGCAGGGGCTCAAGAGAGTGATGGAGAGGCTCAAGAGAGTGATTCAGAGGTTTACGGGAGTGATGCAGAGGCTTAAGAGAGTGATGCAGAGGCTTACGAGAGTGATGCAGAGGCTTAAGAAAGTGATGCAGAGGCTCAAGAGAGGGATGCTGAGGCTCAAGAGAGGGATGAATAGGCTCAAGAAAGGGAGACAGAGGCTCAAGAGAGGGATGCGGAGGCTAAAGAGAGTGATGCAGAGACTCTAGAGAGTGATGCAGAGGCTTAAGAGAGTGATGCAGAGGCTCAAGAGTGTGTTGCAAAAGGCTCAAGAGAGGTATGCTGAGGCTCCAGAGAGGGATGCAGAGGCTCAAGTGAATGATGCAGAGGCTCAAGAGAGAAAGGCAGAGGCTTAAGAGAGTGATGCAGAGGCTCAAAAGAGTGATGCAGAGGCTCAAGAGAATGATGCAGAGGCTCAAGAGAGTGATGCAAAGGATCAAGAGCGGGATGCAGAGGCTTAAGAGAGTGATGCAGAAATTCAAGAGAGTGATGCAGAGGCAAAAGAGAGTGATAGAGAGGCTAAAGAGAGTGATGCAGAGGCTCAAGAGAGTGATGCAGACGATCAAGAGAGTGATGCAGAGGCTAAAGAGAGTGAGAGAGAGGCTCAAGAGAGTGATGCAGAGGCTCAAGAGAGTGATGCAGACGATCAAGAGAGTGATGCAGAGGCTCAAGAGAGTGCTGCATAAGGCTCAAGAGAGTGATGCAAAGGCTCAAGAGAGTGATGCAGAGGTTCAAGAGAGTGATGCTGAGGCTCAAGAGAGTGATGCAGAGGCTTAAGAGAGTGATGCAGACGATCAAGAGAGTGATGCAGAGGCTCAAGAGAGTGTTGCATAAGGTTTAAGAGAGTGATGCAAAGGCTCAAGAGAGTGATACAGAGGCTCAAGAGAGTGATGCAGAGCATTAAGAGAGTGATGCAGAGGCTTAAGAGAGGGATGCAGAGGCCCAAGAGAAGGATGCAGAGGCTCAAGAGAGTGATTCAAAGGCTTACGAGAGTGATGCAGAGGATCAAGAGAGTGATGCAGAGGCTGAAGAGAGTGTTGCAGAGGCCCAAGGGAGGGATGAAGAGGCTGAGGAGAGTGATGCAGAGGCTCAAGATGTAACAAGAGAGCAGTACATAGTACATGAACATCATAACAGCATGAACAGGCCACGTGGAGGATGAACAACCCACAGGCGCCAGACAGGCGGCGGCAGACAATGTAAAAGTTACACCTCTGTACAAGTTAGCCATAGAGTCAGGTCAACGGTCACCGAATCACAAAGAGGTCAGAATTGATGCCGTTATGGTAATCTTCAGGGATTAACCCCTAAACAACAAATGCAAAACCCTCATGTTCAGCTGAGGAGCAGGAGATCAGGGGAGTCAGTACAGTGGGCGCAGCCCAGTAGGAAGGTGTGTGTGGACCCGGGGAAGGAACATCATTTCCCGGAAACGGTGGAACAACATACGAGTAAGTACGGCTCTCTTGTACTAAAGCACCTCATTCAGTACCCTTGGCCTCTAGTAGGGAATATAGTTAGGGAGTGTCTTATTTAATTATTTTTAATAAAGTCAGATATTAAGTGTTATTAAATGTGTATTAATGGTTCCTTGCCTAGTGATATTGGGCCTACCGTCCCCTTTGCCCTAGTGACCTAGTGCTCTTAATTATTCAGTACTCCTCCCCCCGTTCGTCTTCCGTGTTGAGGTGTTAGTATTGGTGTGTCCCGCCTTATTCTTGTGTACACTATAGTTCCCAAGTGGTCAGGATTATTCGAGTGTCAGGCCAGGATCCTTGTACCGTTCAATTGTCCCCTACACCTGTCCTGGTAGGTTATTCCATCTACAAGACCTACGAATCTCACTCCGGTCCCCTGTCCGGTAACTCAGGGTGGTGGCAGCGTCACTCGGTAACTCATACGATAGGTTGTGACTACGATCACCTCTATCTTTCTGTCTCACTCTCCCTCACTAGTGTCTCACTCTCCCTCGCCCTCACTCGCTCTCGTTCTCCCTCCCTTGCTCTCGTTCTCGCTCTCTCCTCTCTCTCTCCTCTCGCTCTGCCTCCCTCTTCCTCTCTCTCTCTCTCCTTCCACTGTGCACTGGTTTACGTCTTCGTATGACGGCCCGAGTGTTAACATCTTATATGATCGGTATAGCATCTGTTATTACCATAGAAAGAGCGGAGATTGCACGGTTAGCTCAGTGGTAGTAGCGGAGTGCTCGGTCGAGATAGATATAAGGCGAGTTATCACAATCAGGGATATTACAAAGAGAGGGATGCAGAGGCTCAAGAGAGTGATTCAGAGGCTTACCAGAGTGATGCAGAGGCTTAAGAGAGAGAGGCAGAGGCTTAGGAGAGGGATGCAGAGGCTCAAGAGAGTGATGCAGAGGCTTAAGAGGATGATGCAGAGGCTAAAGAGAGTGATGCAGAGGATCAAGAGAGGGAAGCAGAGGCTTGAGAGAGTGATGCAGAGGCTGAAGAGAGTGATGCAGATTCTTTAGAGAGTGATGCAGAGGCTTAAGAGAGTGAAGCAGAGGCTTAAGAGAGGGGATGCAGAGGCTCAAGAGAGGGATGCAGAGGCTCAACAGAGTGATTCAGAGGCTTACGAGAGTGATGCAGAGGCTAAAGAGAGTGATGCAGAGGCATAAGAGAGTGATGCATAGGCTTATGAAAGGGATGCAGAGGCTCAAGAGAGGGATGCAGAGGCTCAAGAGAGGGATGCAGAGGCTCAAGAGAGGGATGCAGAGGCTCAAGAGAGGGATGCAGAGGCTCAAGAAAAAGATGCAGAGGCTCATGAGAGGGATGCAGGAGTTCAAGAGAGAGATGCAGAGGCTCAAGAGAGTGATTCAGAGGCTTACAAGAGTGATGCAGAGGCTTAAGAGAGTGAGGCAGAGGCTTAGGAGTGGGGTGCAGAGGCTAAAGCGAGTGATGCAAAGGCTCAAGAGAGTGATGCAGAGGCTCAAAAGAGGGATGCAGGGGCTCAAGAGAGTGACGCAGAGGCTCAAGAGAGTGATTCAGAGGCTCAAGAGAGTGATGCTGAGGCACAAGAGAGTGATGCATAGGCTTATGAGAGGGATGCAGAAGCTCAAGAGAGGGATGCAGAGGTCAAGAGAGGGATTCAGAGGCTAAAGTGAGGGATGCAGAGGCTCAAGTGAGGGATGCAGAGTCATAAGAGAGAGATGCAGAGGCTCTTGAGAGTGACACAGAGACTCAAGAGAGGGATGCAGAGGCTTAAGAGAGTGATGCAAAGGATCGGGAGAGGGATGCAGAGGCTCATGAAAGGGATGCAGGAGTTCAAGAGAGTGATGCAGAGGCTCAAGAAAGCGATGCATAGGTTTAAGAAAGTGATGCAGAGGCTCAAAAAAGGGATGCAGAGGCTTAAGAGGGTGATGCAGAAGCTCAAGAGAGTGATGCAGAGGCTTAGGAGAGTGATGCAGAGGCTCATGAGAGTGATGCAAAAGATCAAGAGAGTGATGCAGAGGCTCGAGAGAGTGATGCAGAGGCTCAAGAGAGGGAATCAGAGGCCTCAAGAGAGTGTTGCAGAGATCAAGAGAGGGATGCAGAGGCTTAAGAGAGTGATGCAGAGGCTGAAGAGTGTTGCAGAGGCTTAAGAGCGGGATGCAGAGGCTCAAGAGAGTGATGCAAAGGCTCAAGAGAGTGATGCAGAGGCTCAACACAGGGGATGCAGAGGCTTAAGAGAGGGATGCAGAGACTCAAAAGAGTGATGCAGAGGCTCAAGAAAGGGATGCATAGGTTTAAGAAAGTGATGCAGAGGCTCAAAAAAGGGATGCAGAGGCTTAAGAGGGTGATGCAGAAGCTCAAGAGAGTGATGCAGAGGCTTAGGAGAGTGATGCAGAGGCTCATGAGAGTGATGCAAAAGATCAAGAGAGTGATGCAGAGGCTCGAGAGAGTGATGCAGAGGCTCAAGAGAGGGAATCAGAGGCCTCAAGAGAGTGTTGCAGAGATCAAGAGAGGGATGCAAAGGCTTAAGAGAGTGATGCAGAGGCTTAAGAGAGTGATGCAGAGGCTGAAGAGAGTGATGCAGAGGCTCAAGAGAATGATGCAGAGGCTCAAGAGAGTGATGAAGAGGCTGAAGAGAGTGATTCAGAGGCTCAAGAGAGGGATGCAGAGGCTCAAGAGAGTGATTCAGAGGCTTACGAGAGTGATG
This sequence comes from Procambarus clarkii, assembly GCF_020424385.1. NCBI lineage: Eukaryota > Metazoa > Arthropoda > Malacostraca > Decapoda > Cambaridae > Procambarus > Procambarus clarkii. The sequence continues at coordinate 26,226 of NW_025569714.1, read as the reverse complement.
CAGAGGATTAAGAGAGTGATGCAGAGGCTTAAGAGAGGGATGCAGAGGCTCAAGACAGGGATGCAAAGGCTTAAGAGAGGGATGCAATGACTCAAGAGAGGGAAACAGAGGCTCATAAGAGGGATGCAGGAGTTCAAGAGAGAGAGATGCAAAGGCTCATGAAAGGGATGCAGAGGCTTAAGAAAGTGATGCAGAGGCTCAAGAGAGTGGTGCAGAGGCTCAATAGAGGGATGCAGGGGCTCAAGAGAGTGATGGAGAGGCTCAAGAGAGTGATTCAGAGGTTTACGGGAGTGATGCAGAGGCTTAAGAGGGTGATGCAGAGGCTTACGAGAGTGATGCAGAGGCTTAAGAGAGTGATGCAGAGGCTCAAGAGAGGGATGCAGAGGCTCAGGAGAGGGATGAATAGGGTCAAGAGAGGGATGCAGAGGCTCATGAGAGGAATGCTGAGGCTTAAGAGAGTGATGCAAAGGCTGAAGAGAGGGACGCAGAGGCTGAAGAGAGTCATACAGAGACTCTAGAGAGTGATGTAGAGGCTGAAGAGAGTGATGCAGATTCTTTAGAGAGTGATGCAGAGGCTTAAGAGAGTGAAGCAGAGGCTTAAGAGAGGGGATGCAGAGGCTCAAGAGAGGGATGCAGAGGCTCAAGAGAGTGATTCAGAGGCTTACGAGAGTGATGCAGAGGCTTAAGAGAGTGATGCAGAGGCATAAGAGAGTGATGCATAGGCTTATGAAAGGGATGCAGAGGCTCAAGAGAGGGATGCAGAGGCTCAAGAGAGGGATGCAGAGGCTCAAGAGAGGGATGCAGAGGCTCAAGAGAGGGATGCAGAGGCTCACGAAAAAGATGCAGAGGCTCATGAGAGGGATGCAGGAGTTCAAGAGAGAGATGCAGAGGCTCAAGAGAGTGATTCAGAGGCTTACAAGAGTGATGCAGAGGCTTAAGAGAGTGAGGCAGAGGCTTAGGAGTGGGGTGCAGAGGCTAAAGCGAGTGATGCAAAGGCTCAAGAGAGTGATGCAGAGGCTCAAAAGAGGGATGCAGGGGCTCAAGAGAGTGACGCAGAGGCTCAAGAGAGTGATTCAGAGGCTCAAGAGAGTGATGCTGAGGCACAAGAGAGTGATGCATAGGCTTATGAGAGGGATGAAGAAGCTCAAGAGAGGGATGCAGAGGTCAAGAGAGGGATTCAGAGGCTAAAGTGAGGGATGCAGAGGCTCAAGTGAGGGATGCAGAGTCATAAGAGAGAGATGCAGAGGCTCTTGAGAGTGACGCAGAGACTCAAGAGAGGGATGCAGAGGCTTAAGAGAGTGATGCAAAGGATCAGGAGAGGGATGCAGAGGCTCATGAAAGGGATGCAGGAGTTCAAGAGAGTGATGCAGAGGCTCAAGAAAGGGATGCATAGGTTTAAGAAAGTGATGCAGAGGCTCAAAAAAGGGATGCAGAGGCTTAAGAGGGTGATGCAGAAGCTCAAGAGAGTGATGCAGAGGCTTAGGAGAGTGATGCAGAGGCTCATGAGAATGATGCAAAAGATCAAGAGAGTGATGCAGAGGCTCGAGAGAGTGATGCAGAGGCTCAAGAGAGGGAATCAGAGGCCTCAAGAGAGTGTTGCAGAGATCAAGAGATGCAGAGGCTTAAGAGAGTGATGCAGAGGCTGAAGAGAGTGTTGCAGAGGCTTAAGAGAGGGATGCAGAGGCTCAAGAGAGTGATGCAAAGGCTCAAGAGAGTGATGCAGAGGCTCAACACAGGGGATGCAGAGGCTTAAGAGAGGGATGCAGAGACTCAAAAGAGTGATGCAGAGGCTCAAGAAAGGGATGCAGAGGCTTAAGAGAGTGATGCAAAGGCTCAAGAGAGGGATGCAGAGTCTCATGAGAGGGATGCTGAGGCTCAAGTGAGGGATGGAGAGGCTTAGGAGAATGATGCAGAGGCTCAAGAGCGGGATGCAGAGGCTCAAGAGAGTGATGCAGAGGCTGAAGAGAGTGATTGAGAGGCTCAAGAGAGAGATGCAGAGGCTCAAGAGAGTGATGCAGAGGCTAAAGAGAGTGATGCAGAGGCTTAAGAGAGTGATGCAGAGGCTCAAGAGAGGGATGCAGAGGCTCAAGAGAGTGATGCAGAGGCTTAAGAGAGGGATGCAGAGGCTCAAGAGAGGGATGCAGAGGCTCAAGAGAGGGATGCAATGGCCCAAGAGAGGGATGCAGAGGCTCAAGTTAGGGATGCAGAGGCCCAAGTGAGGGATGCAGAGGCTTAAGAAAGTGATGCAGAGGCTCAAGAGAGGGATGCAGAGGCTTAAGCGAGTGATGCAAAGGCTCAAGAGAGGGATGCAGAGGCTCATAAGAGGGATGCAAGAGTTCAAGAGAGAGATGCAAACGCTCATGAAAGGGATGCAGAGGCCTAAGAAAGTGATGCAGAGGCTCAAAAGAGGGATACAGAGGCTTAAGAGGGTGATGCAGAGGCTCAAGAGAGTGGTGCAGAGGCTCAATAGAGGGATGCAGGGGCTCAAGAGAGTGATGGAGAGGCTTAAGAGAGTGATGCAGAGGCCCAAGAGAGGGATGCAGACGCTCAAGAGAGGGATGAATAGGCTCAAGAGAGGGTAGCAGAGGCTCATGAGAGGGATGCAGAGGCTAAAGTGAGTGATGCAGAGGCACAAGAGAAAGATGCAGAGGCACTTGAGAGTGATGCAGAGGCACAAGAGAGGAATGCAGAGGCTGAAGAGAGTGATGCAGAGAATCTAGAGAGTGATGTTGAGGCTTAAGAAAGTGATGCAGAGGCTCAAGAGAGTGCTGCAAAAGGCTCAAGAGAGGTATGCTGAGGCTCCAGAGAGGTATGCAGAGGCTCAAGTGAGTGATGCAGAGGCTCAAGAGAGAAAGGCAGAGGCTTAAGAGAGTGATGCAGAGGCTGAAGAGAGTGATGCAGAGGCTCAAGAGAATGATGCAGAGGCTCAAGAGAGTGATGAAGAGGCTGAAGAGAGTGATTCAGAGGCTCAAGAGAGGGATGCAGAGGCTCAAGAGAGTGATTCAGAGGCTTACGAGAGTGATGCAGAGGATTAAGAGAGTGATGCAGAGGCTTAAGAGAGGGATGCAGAGGCTCAAGACAGGGATGCAAAGGCTTAAGAGAGGGATGCAATGACTCAAGAGAGGGAAACAGAGGCTCATAAGAGGGATGCAGGAGTTCAAGAGAGAGAGATGCAAAGGCTCATGAAAGGGATGCAGAGGCTTAAGAAAGTGATGCAGATGCTCAAGAGAGTGGTGCAGAGGCACAATAGAGGGATGCAGGGGCTCAAGAGAGTGATGGAGAGGCTCAAGAGAGTGATTCAGAGGTTTACGGGAGTGATGCAGAGGCTTAAGAGGGTGATGCAGAGGCTTACGAGAGTGATGCAGAGGCTTAAGAGAGTGATGCAGAGGCTCAAGAGAGGGATGCAGAGGCTCAGGAGAGGGATGAATAGGCTCAAGAGAGGGATGCAGAGGCTCATGAGAGGAATGCTGAGGCTTAAGAGAGTGATGCAAAGGCTGAAGAGAGGGACGCAGAGGCTGAAGAGAGTCATACAGAGACTCTAGAGAGTGATGTAGAGGCTTAAGAGAGTGATGCAGAGGCTCAAGAGAGTGCTGCAAAAGGCTCAAGAGAGTGCTGCAAAAGGCTCAAGAGAGGTATGGTGAGGCTCCAGAGAGGGATGGAGAGGCTGAAGTGAGTGATGCAGAGGCTCAAGAGAGAAAGGCAGAGGCTCAATTAGAATGATGCAGAGGCTCAAGAGAGTGATGCAAAGGATCAAGAGCGGGATGCAGAGGCTTATGAGAGTGATGCAGAGATTCAAGAGAGTGATGCAGAGGCTAAAGAGAGTGATAGAGAGGCTCAAGAGAGTGATGCAGAGGCTCAAGTGAGTGATGCAGGCGATCAAGAGAGTGATGCAGAGGCTCAAGAGAGTGCTGCAAAAGGCTCAAGAGAGTGATGCAAAGGCTCAAGAGAGTGATGCAGAGGCTCAAGAGAGTGATGCAGAGGATTAGGAGAGTGATGCAGAGGCTTAAGAGAGGGATGCAGAGACTGAAGAGAGGGATGCAGAGGCTCAATAGAGTGATTCAGAGGCTTATGAGAGTGATGCAGAGGATCAAAAGAGTGATGCAGAGGCTGAAGAGAGTGTTGCAGAGGCCCAAGAGAGGGATGAAGAGGCTGAAGAGAGTGATGCAGAGGCTCAAGAGAGAGATGCAGAGGCTCAAGAGAGTGATTCAGAGGCTTACAAGAGTGATGCAGACGCTTAAGAGAGTGAGGCACAGGCTTCGGAGAGGGATGCAGAGGCTCAAGAGAGTGATGCAGAGGGTTAAGAGGGTGATGCAGAGGCTCAAGAGAGTGATGCAGAGGCTCATGAGAGTGATGCAGAGGCTCATGAGAGGGATGCAGAGGCTCATGAGAGTGATGCAGACGAACAAGAGAGTGATGCAGAGGCTCAAGAGAGTGATGCAGAGGATCAAGAGAGGGCAGCAGAGGCTTGAGAGAGTGATGCAGAGGCTTTAGAGAGTGATGCAGAGGCTTTAGAGAGGGATGCAGTGGCTCAAGAGAGGCATGCAGAGGCTCAAGAGAGTGATTCAGAGGCTTACGAGAGTGATGCAGAGGCTTAAGAGAGTGATGCAGAGGCATAAGAGAGTGATGCATAGGCTTAAGAGAGGGATGCAGAGGCTCAAGAGAGGGATGCATAGGCTCAAGAGAGGGATGCAGGTGCTCAAGAGAGGGATGCAGAGGCTCACGAGAGGGATGCAGGAGTTCAAGAGAGGGATGCAGAGGCTCAAGAGTGTGATTCAGAGGCTTACGAGAGTGATGCAGAGGCTTAAGAGGGTGATGCAGAGTCTCAAGAGAGTGATGCAGAGGCTCAAGAGAGGGATGCAGGGGCTCAAGAGAGTGCAGAGTATACGTGCTCTGCGAATACGTGCGAATACATATAATATATCTCTGCGAATACGTGCGAATACATATAATATATCTCTGCGAATACGTGCAGAGAGCCAGAATTTGGCTCTAAAATATGACTCAAGTGTCGAATTTGGAATGTTTGGGATATTTTGAAAACTGCAGGGAGGGTTTGAGCAAAATGTGGTCCATCGCCGCTCTCAGTAATTAGCACATTTTTGGAATAAAAAGTCGTAATTTCAAATTGCGAATACGTGCAGAGAGCCGGAATTTGGCTCAAAAATATAGCTCAAGCGTCGAATTTGGGATGTTTGTGATATTTTGAAAACTGCAGGGGGTTAGAGAAAAATGTGACCCATCGTTCCTTTAGTAATTGGCATATTTTCAGTATAAAAAGTCGTAATATCAAACTGCGAATACGTGCAGAGAGCCAGAATTCGGCTCCAAAATATGGCTCAAGGATCGAATTTAGGATGTTTGGGATATTTTGAAAACTGCAGGGGGTTTGAGCAAAATGTGACCCTTCGTTCCTTTAGTAATTGGCATATTTTCAGTATAAAAAGTCGTAATTTCAAACTGCGAATACGTGCAGAGAGCCAGAATTTGGCTCCAAAACTAGGCTCAAGGGTCGAATTTGAGATGTTTGGGATATTTTGAAAACTGCAGGGAGGGTTTGGGCAAAATGTGATCCAACGTCACTCTCAGTAATTGGCATATTTTCGGTATACAAATTCGTAATTTCAAACTGCGAATACGTGCAAAGTGCCAGAATTTGGCTCCAAAATATGACTCAAGCGTCGAATTTGGGATGTTTGGGATATTTTAAAAACTGCAGGGAGTGTTTGGGCAAAATGTGATCCATCGCCGCTTTCAGTAATTGGCATATTTTCGGTGAAAAAAAGTCGTAATTTCAAACTGCGAATACGTGCAGCGAGCCAAAATTTGGCTAAAAAATATTGCTCAAGCGTCAAATTTGTTATGTTTGGGATATTTTGAAAACTGCAGTTAGGGTTTGGGCAGATTGTGATCCATCGCTGCTCTCAGTAATTGGCATATTTTCGGTATAAAAAGTCGTAATTTGAAACTGCGAATTCGTGCAGAGAGCGAGAATTTGGCTTCAAAATATGACTCAAGCGTCGACTTTTGGAAGTTTTGGATATTTTGAAAACTGCAGGGAGGGTTTGGGCAAAATGTGATCCATCGCCGCTCTCAGTAATTGGCATTTTTTCGGTATAAAAAGACGTAATTTCAAACTGCGAATACGTGCAGAGAGCCGGAATTTGGCTCAAAAATATAGCTCAAGCGTCGAATTTGGGATGTTTGTGATATTTTGAAAACTACAGGGGGTTTGAGCAAAATGTGACCCATCGTTCCTTTAGTAATTGGCATATTTTCAGTATAAAAAGTCGTAATTTCAAACTGCGAATACGTGCAGAGAGCCAGAATTCGGCTCCAAAATATGGCTCAAGGATCGAATTTAGGATGTTTGGGATATATTGAAAACTGCAGGGGGTTTGAGCAAAATGTGACCCTTCGTTCCTTTAGTAATTGGCATATTTTCAGTATAAAAATTCGTAATTTCAAACTGCGAATACGTGCAGAGAGCCAGAATTTGGCTCCAAAACTAGGCTCAAGGGTCGAATTTGGGATGTTGGGATATTTTGAAAACTGCAGGGAGGGTTTGGGCAAAATGTGATCCAACGTCGCTCTCAGTAATTGGCATATTTTCGGTATACAAATTCGAAATTTCAAACTGCGAATACGTGCAAAGTGCCAGAATTTGGCTCCAAAATATGACTCAAGCGTCGAATTTGGGATGTTTGGGAAATTTTAAAAACTGCAGGGAGTGTTTGGGCAAAATGTGATCCATCGCCGCTTTCAGTAATTGGCATATTTTCGGTAAAAAAAGTCGTAATTTCAAACTGCGAATACGTGCAGAGAGCCAAAATTTGGCTAAAAAATATTGCTCAAGCGTCAAATTTGTTATGTTTGGGATATTTTGAAAACTGCAGTTAGGGTTTGGGCAGAATGTGATCCATCGCTGCTCTCAGTAATTGGCATATTTTCGGTATAAAAAGTCGTAATTTGAAACTGCGAATTCGTGCAGAGAGCGAGAATTTGGCTTCAAAATATGACTCAAGCGTCGACTTTTGGAAGTTTTGGATATTTTGAAAACTGCAGGGAGGGTTTGGGCAAAATGTGATCCATCGCCACTCTCAGTAATTGGCATTTTTTCGGTATAAAAAGTCGTAATTTCAAACTGCGAATACGTGCAGACAGCTAGAATTTGGCTCCAAAATTTAGCCTCTGCATCATTCTCTTCAGCCTCTGCATCACTCTCTTGAGCCTCTGCATCACTCTCATGAGCCTCTGCATCACTCTTTTACGCCTCTGCATCATTCTCTTCAGCCTCTGCATCACTCTCTTCAGTCTCTGCTTCCCTCTCTTAAGCCTCTGCATCATTCTCTTCAGCCTCTGCATTCCTCTCTTAAGCCTCTGCATCATTCTCTTCAGCCTCTGCATTCCTCTCTTAAGCCTCTGCATCACTCTCGTGAGCCTCTGCATCCCTCACTTAAGCCTCTGCATCACTCTTTTGAGCCTCTGCATCCCTCTCGTGAACTCCTGCATCCCTCGCATGAGCCTCTGCATCCCTCTCTTGAGCCTTTGCAACACTCTCTAAAGCCTCTGCATCCCTCTCTTGAGCCTCTGCATTACTCTCAAGAGCCTCTGCATCCCTCTCTTGAGCCTCTGCATCCCTTTCTTGAGCCCCTGCATCCCTCTCTTGAACCTCTGCATCCCTCTTTTGAACCTCTGCATCCCTCTCTTAAGCCTCTGCACCACTCTCTTGAGCCTCTGAATAACTCTCTTCAGTCTCTGCATCACTCTCTTGAGCCTCTGCATCCCTCTCTTGAGCCTCTGCATCACTCTCTTGATCCTCTGCATCACTCTCTTAAGCCTCTGCATCCCTATTTTGAGCCTCTGCATCACTTTTTTAAGCCTCTGCATCCCTTTCTTGAGCCTCTGCCTCCCTCTATTGAGCCTCTGCATCCCTCTCATGAGCCTCTGCATCTCTCTCCTAAGCCTCTGCATCACTCTCTTGACCCTCTTCATCACCCTTTTCAATCTCTGCATCCCTCTTTTGAGCCTCTGCATCATTCTCCTAAGCCTCTGCATCACTCTCATGAGCTTCTGCATCACTTTCTTGAGCCTCTGCATCCCTCTCTTAAGCCTCAGCATCACTCTCTTAAGCCTCTGCATCACTCTCTTTAGCCTCTGCATCACTTTCGTGAGCCTCTGCATCACTCTCTTGAGCCTCTCCATTACTCTCTTAAGCCTCTGCATCCCTCTCATGAGATACTGCATCACTCTCCTGAACACCTGCATCACTCTCTTGAGCCACTGCATCGCTCTCTTGATCCTCTGCATCCCTCTCTTAAGCCTCTGCATCACTCTCTAAAGCCTCTGCATCACTCTCTTTAGCCTCTGCATGACTCTCATGAGCCTCTGCATCCCTCTCCTGAGCCTTTGCATCAATCTCTTAAGCCTCTGCATCCCTTTCTTGAACCTCTGCGTCACTCTTAAGAGCCTCTGCATCCCTCTCTTGTGCCTCTGCATCCCTCACTTGAGCCTCTGCATCCCTCTCGTGAGCCCCTGCATCCCTGTCTTGACCTCTGCATCCCTCTCTTGAGCTTCTGCATCCCTCTCTTAAGCCTCTGCATCACTCTACTAATCCTCTGCATCACTCTCTTGAGCCTCTACATCACTCTCTTGAGCCTTTGCATCACTCTCTTTAGTTTTTTGCAGCACTCTCTTGAGCCTCTGCATCACTCTCTTGATCGTCTGTATCACTCGCTTGAGCCTCTGCATCACTCTCTTGAGCGTCTCTATCACTCTCTTTAGCCTCTGTATCACTCTCTTGAATCTCTGCATCACTCTCTTAAGCCTCTGCATCCCGCTCTTGATCCCTTGCATCATTCTTCTGAGCCTCTGCATCATTCTCTTAAGTCTCTGCATCCCTCTCTTTAGCCTGTACATCATTCTCTTGAGCCTCTGCATCACTCTCTTGAGCCTCTACATCACTCTCTTCAGCATCTGCATCCGTCTATTGAGCCTCTGCATCATTCTCCTAAGCCTCTGCATAACTCTCTTGAGCCTCTGCATCACTCTCTTGAGCCTCTGCATCCCTCTCTTAAGCCTCTGCATCACTCTCTTAAGCCTCTGCATCACTCTCGTTAGCCCCTGCATCACTCTCTTGAGCCTCTGCATCACTCTCTTGAGCCTCTCAATCACTCTCTTAAGCCTCTGCATCACTCTCTTGAGCCCATGCATCACTCTCTTCAGCCTCTGCATCACTCTCTTGAGCCTCTGCATCCCTCTCTTGAGCCTCTGCATCATTCTCCTAAGCCTCTCCATCCCTCACTTGAGCCTTTGCATCCCTCTCATGAGCCTCTGCATCCCTCTCTTGGGCCTTTGCATCAATCTCTTAAGCCTCTGCATCCCTTTCTTGAGCCTCTGCATCACTCTTTTGAGTCTCTGCATCCCTCTCTTATGCCTCTGCATCCCCTGTGTTGAGCCTCTGCATCACTCTCTTGAGCCTTTGCATCACTCTCTTGAGCCTCTGCATCCCTCTCTAAAGCCTCTGCAACACTCTCTTCAGCCTCTGCATCACTCTCTTAAGCCTCTGCATCCCTCTCTTGATCCTCTGCAACACTCTCTTGAGGCCTCTGCATCACTCTCTTGAGCCTCTGAATCCCTCTCTTCAGCCTCTGCATCACTCTCTCGAGCCTCTGCATCACTCTCTTGATCTTCTGCATCACTCTCATGAGCCTCTGCATCACTCTCTTAAGCCTCTGCATCACTCTGTTGAGCCTCTGCATCACCCTCTTAAGCCTCTGCATCCCTTTTTTGAGCCTCTGCATCACTCTCTTGAACTCCTGCATCCCTGTCATGAGCCTCTGCATCCCTCTCCTGAGCCTTTGCATCACTCTCTTAAGCCTCTGCATCCCTCTCTTGAACCTCTGCGTCACTCTCAAGAGCCTCTGCATCACTCTCAAGAGCCTCTGCATCCCTCACTTGAGCCTCTGCATCCCTCTCGTGAGCCCCTGCATCCCTGTCTTGACCTCTGCATCCCTCTCTTGAGCTTCTGCATCCCTCTCTTAAGCCTATGCATCACTCTCTTATGCCTATCCTCTTATTTGAGGATTTTATCTTCAAATCATAGAGCGAGGTTTCGTATTATTTAGATCTAAGAAAAGACATATGACAATGTTGTTTCCAATACAAATGATAAAACCAATGTGTTTTCATTAGAATTAATTAAATGTTCCTGATTTTCCGTTCATATTACCGATGGAAGATGTACACGTAAAACCGCTATAATCCGACTGAAACGTCGATATATGCAATAAAAACCGAACTTCTCCCCTTTTCAATATCCAACTCAGTATTTTAACGAGAAACAAATGGTTGATTGAAAATGAAGTATTTAAGGTAAATTTCTAATCAATTATGTGTTTGCATCATTTTTATCGTATATTTAATGAATTAATAACAATAAACTGAAAATTCACAAAAACGTGGAAAAACGGCAAAATATTGCCTTATTCGATGATATTTTGTTTAAATCACATAAAGGAAAAGGGGATGATAAACGTCAAAATATTGCTAAATTCGACGATTTTTCGTACGAAACAAAATGCAAGAAAACTTGCTTAAAATGCAATATTATGCGAAATTCTGAGATTTGAAGGCCAAATCACATATCTTGATACTACTTGAAATAGTATCGAAATATTGGTAAAAATGAATATATTTACGTAATATCAAACTACATGAAAAACGTGAAAAAAGTCACTATTTAACCATATTTGAGGAATTTAACTTCAAATCATAGAGCGAGGTTTCGTATTATTTAGATCCAAGAAAAGACATATGACAATGTTGTTTCCAATACAAACGATAAAAATAAATGTGTTTTCATTAGAATTAACTAAAATGTTTTTGATTTTCTGTTTATATATTACCGATGGAAGATGTACACGTAAAACCGCTCTAATCCGGCTGAAACGTCGATATATGCAATAAAAACCGAACTTCTCCCCTTTTCAATATCTTACTCAGTATTTTAACGAGAAACAAATAGATGATTGAAAATGAAGTATTTAAGGTTATTATCTAATCAATTATGTGTTTGCATCATTTTTATCGTATATATAATGAATTAATACCCATAGACTGAAAATTCACAAAAACGTGGAAAAACGGCAAAATATTGCCTAATTCGATGATATTTTGTTTAAATCACATAGAGGAAAAGGGGATGATAAACGTCAAAATATTGCTAAATTCGATGATTTTTCGTACGAAACAAAATGCAAGAAAACTTGCTTAAAATGCAATATAATGCGACATTCTGAGATTTAAAGGCCAAATCACATATCGTGATACTTCATGAAATAGCATCGAAATATTGGTAATAATGAATATATTTACGTAATATCAAACTACATGAAAAACGTGAAAAAGTCACTATTTAACCATATTTGAGGAATTTAACTTCAAATCATAGAGCGAGGTTTCGTATTATTTAGATCCAAGAAAAGACATATGACAATGTTGTTTCCAATACAAATGATAAAACCAATGTGTTTTCATTAGAATTAACTAAAATGTTCCTGATTTTCCGTTTATATTACCGATGGAAGATGTACACGTAAAACCGCTCTAATCCGGCTGAAACGTCGATATATGCAATAAAAACCGAACTTCTCCCCTTTTCAATATCTTACTCAGTATTTTAACGAGAAACAAATAGATGATTGAAAATGAAGTATTTAAGGTTATTATCTAATCAATTATGTGTTTGCATCATTTTTATCGTATATATAATGAATTAATACCCATAAACTGAAAATTCACAAAAACGTGGAAAAACGGCAAAATATTGCCTAATTCGATGATATTTTGTTTAAATCACATAAAGGAAAAGGGGATGATAAACGTCAAAATATTGCTAAATTCGATGATTTTTCGTACGAAACAAAATGCAAGAAAACTTGCTTAAAATGCAATATTATGCGAAATTCTGAGATTTGAAGGCCAAATCACATATCGTGATACTACATGAAATAGTATCGAAATATTGGTAAAAATGAATATATTTACGTAATATCAAACTACATGAAAAACGTGAAAAAGTCACTATTTTACCATATTTGAGGATTTTAACTTCAAATCATAGAGCGAGGTTTCGTATTATTTAGATCCAAGAAAAGACATATGACAATGTTGTTTCCAATACAAATGATAAAAAACAATGTGTTTTCATTAGAATTAACTAAAATGTTCTTGATTTTCCGTTTATATTATCGATGGAAGATGTACACGTAAAACCGCTCTAATCCGGCTGAAACGTCGATATATGCAATAAAAACCGAACTTCTCCCCTTTTCAATATCTTACTCAGTATTTTAACGAGAAACAAATAGATGATTGAAAATGAAGTATTTAAGGTTATTATCTAATCAATTATGTGTTTGCATCATTTTTATCGTATATATAATGAATTAATACCCATAGACTGAAAATTCACAAAAACGTGGAAAAACGGCAAAATATTGCCTAATTCGATGATATTTTGTTTAAATCACATAAAGGAAAAGGAGATGATAAACGTCAAAATATTGCTAAATTCGATGATTTTTCGTACGAAACAAAATGCAAGAAAACTTGCTTAAAATGCAATATTATGCGAAATTCTGAGATTTGAAGGCCAAATCACATATCGTGATACTACATGAAATAGTATCTAAATATTGGTAAAAATGAATATATTTACGTAATATCAAACTACATGAAAAACGTGAAAAAAGTCACTATTTTACCATATTTGAGGAATTTAACTTCAAATCATAGAGCGAGGTTTCGTATTATTTAGACCCAAGAAAAGACATGACAATGTTGTTTCCAATACATATGATAAAACTAATATGTTTTCATTAGAATTAACTAAAATGTTCCTGATTTTTCGTTTATATTACTAATGGAAGATGTACACGTAAAACCGCTCTAATCCGGCTGAAACGTCGATATATGCAATAAAAACCGAACTTCTCCCCTTTTCAATATCCAACTCAGTATTTTAACGAGAAACAAATAGATGATTGAAAATGAAGTATTTAAGGTAAATTTCTAATCAATTATGTGTTTGCATCATTTTTATCGTATATATAATGAATTAATACCCATAGACTAAAAATTCACAAAAACGTGGAAAAACGGCAAAATATTGCCTAATTCGATGATATTTTGTTTAAATCACATAAAGGAAAAGGGGATGATAAACGTCAAAATAGTGCTAAATTCGATGATTTTTCGTACGAAACAAAATGCAAGAAAACTTGCTTAAAATGCAATATTATGCGAAATTCTGAGATTTGAAGGCCAAATCACATATCGTGATACTACATGAAATAGTATCGAAATATTGGTAAAAATGAATATATTTACGTAATATCAAACTACATGAAAACGTGAAAAAAGTCACTATATTACCATATTTGAGGATTTTAACTTCAAATCATACAGCAAGGTTTCGTATTATTTAGATCCAAGAAAAGACATATGACAATGTTGTTTCCAATGCAAATGATAAAAATCAATGTGTTTTCATTAGAATTAACTAAAATGTTCTTGATTTTCCGTTTATATTACCGATGGAAGATGTACACGTAAAACCGCTCTAATCCGGCTGAAACGTCGATATATGCAATAAAAACCGAACTTCTCCCCTTTTCAATATCTTACTCAGTATTTTAACGAGAAACAAATAGATGATTGAAAATGAAGTATTTAAGGTTATTATCTAATCAATTATGTGTTTGCATCATTTTTATCGTATATATAATTAATTAATACCTATAAACTGAAAATTCACAAAAACGTGGAAAAACGGCAAAATATTGCCTAATTCGATGATATTTTGTTTAAATCACATAAAGGAAAAGGAGATGATAAACGTCAAAATATTGCTAAATTCGATGATTTTTCGTACGAAACAAAATGCAAGAAAACTTGCTTAAAATGCAATATTATGCGAAATTCTGAGATTTGAAGGCCAAATCACATATCGTGATACTACATGAAATAGTATCGAAATATTGGTAAAAATGAATATATTTACGTAATATCAAACTACATGAAAAACGTGAAAAAAGTCACTATTTTACCATATTTGAGGATTTTAACTTCAAATCATAGAGCGAGGTTTCGTATTATTTAGATCCAAGAAAAGACATATGACAATGTTGTTTCCAATACAAATGATAAAACCAATGTGTTTTCATTAGAATTAACTAAAATGTTCCTGATTTTCCGTTTATATTACCGATGGAAGATGTACACGTAAAACCGCTCTAATCCGGCTGAAACGTCGATATATGCAATAAAAACCGAACTTCTCCCCTTTTCAATATCTTACTCAGTATTTTAACGAGAAACAAATAGATGATTGAAAATGAAGTATTTAAGGTTATTATCTAATCAATTATGTGTTTGCATCATTTTTATCGTATATATAATGAATTAATACCCATAAACTGAAAATTCACAAAAACGTGGAAAAACGGCAAAATATTGCCTAATTCGATGATATTTTGTTTAAATCACATAAAGGAAAAGGGGATGATAAACGTCAAAATATTGCTAAATTCGATGATTTTTCGTACGAAACAAAATGCAAGAAAACTTGCTTAAAATGCAATATTATGCGAAATTCTGAGATTTGAAGGCCAAATCACATATCGTGATACTACATGAAATAGTATCGAAATATTGGTAAAAATGAATATATTTACGTAATATCAAACTACATGAAAAACGTGAAAAAGTCACTATTTAACCATATTTGAGGATTTTAACTTCAAATCATAGAGCGAGGTTTCGTATTATTTAGATCCAAGAAAAGACATATGACAATGTTGTTTCCAATACAAATGATAAAAATAATGTGTTTTCATTAGAATTAACTAAAATGTTCCTGATTTTCCGTTTATATTACCGATGGAAGATGTACACGTAAAACCGCTCTAATCCGGCTGAAACGTCGATATATGCAATAAAAACCGAACTTCTCCCCTTTTCAATATCTTACTCAGTATTTTAACGAGAAACAAATAGATGATTGAAAATGAAGTATTTAAGGTTATTATCTAATCAATTATGTGTTTGCATCATTTTTATCGTATATATAATGAATTAATACCCATAGACTGAAAATTCACAAAAACGTGGAAAAACGGCAAAATATTGCCTAATTCGATGATATTTTGTTTAAATCACATAAAGGAAAAGGGGATGATAAACGTCAAAATATTGCTAAATTCGATGATTTTTCGTACGAAACAAAATGCAAGAAAACTTGCTTAAAATGCAATATTATGCGAAATTCTGAGATTTGAAGGCCAAATCACATATCGTGATACTACATGAAATAGTATCGAAATATTGGTAAAAATGAATATATTTACGTAATATCAAACTACATGAAAAACGTGAAAAAAGTCACTATTTTACCATATTTGAGGATTTTAACTTCAAATCATAGAGCGAGGTTTCGTATTATTTAGATCCAAGAAAAGACATATGACAATGTTGTTTCCAATACAAATGATAAAACCAATGTGTTTTCATTAGAATTAACTAAAATGTTCCTGATTTTCCGTTTATATTACCGATGGAAGATGTACACGTAAAACCGCTCTAATCCGGCTGAAACGTCGATATATGCAATAAAAACCGAACTTCTCCCCTTTTCAATATCCAACTCAGTATTTTAACGAGAAACAAATGGTTGATTGAAAATGAAGTATTTAAGGTTATTTTCTAATCAATTATGTGTTTGCATCATTTTTATCGTATATATAATGAATTAATAACAATAAACTGAAAATTCACAAAAACGTGGAAAAACGGCAAAATATTGCCTTATTCGATGATATTTTGTTTAAATCACATAAAGGAAAAGGGGATGATAAACGTCAAAATATTGCTAAATTCGACGATTTTTCGTACGAAACAAAATGCAAGAAAACTTGCTTAAAATGCAATATTATGCGAAATTCTGAGATTTGAAGGCCAAATCACATATCGTGATACTACATGAAATAGTATCGAAATATTGGTAAAAATGAATATATTTACGTAATATCAAACTACATGAAAAACGTGAAAAAAGTCACTATTTAACCATATTTGAGGATTTTAACTTCAAATCATAGAGCGAGGTTTCGTATTATTTAGATCCAAGAAAAGACATATGACAATGTTGTTTCCAATACAAACGATAAAAATAAATGTGTTTTCATTAGAATTAACTAAAATGTTTTTGATTTTCTGTTTATATTACCGATGGAAGATGTACACGTAAAACCGCTCTAATCCGGCTGAAACGTCGATATATGCAATAAAAACCGAACTTCTCCCCTTTTCAATATCTTACTCAGTATTTTAACGAGAAACAAATAGATGATTGAAAATGAAGTATTTAAGGTTATTATCTAATCAATTATGTGTTTGCATCATTTTTATCGTATATATAATGAATTAATACCCATAGACTGAAAATTCACAAAAACGTGGAAAAACGGCAAAATATTGCCTAATTCGATGATATTTTGTTTAAATCACATAAAGGAAAAGGGGATGATAAACGTCAAAATATTGCTAAATTCGATGATTTTTCGTACGAAACAAAATGCAAGAAAACTTGCTTAAAATGCAATATTATGCGAAATTCTGAGATTTGAAGGCCAAATCACATATCGTGATACTACATGAAATAGTATCGAAATATTGGTAAAAATGAATATATTTACGTAATATCAAACTACATGAAAAACGTGAAAAAGTCACTATTTTACCATATTTGAGGATTTTAACTTCAAATCATAGAGCGAGGTTTCGTATTATTTAGATCCAAGAAAAGACATATGACAATGTTGTTTCCAATACAAATGATAAAACCAATGTGTTTTCATTAGAATTAACTAAAATGTTCCTGATTTTCCGTTTATATTACCGATGGAAGATGTACACGTAAAACCGCTCTAATCCGGCTGAAACGTCGATATATGCAATAAAAACCGAACTTCTCCCCTTTTCAATATCTTACTCAGTATTTTAACGAGAAACAAATAGATGATTGAAAATGAAGTATTTAAGGTTATTATCTAATCAATTATGTGTTTGCATCATTTTTATCGTATATATAATGAATTAATACCCATAAACTGAAAATTCACAAAAATGTGGAAAAACGGCAAAATATTGCCTAATTCGATGATATTTTGTTTAAATCACATAAAGGAAAAGGGGATGATAAACGTCAAAATATTGCTAAATTCGATGATTTTTCGTACGAAACAAAATGCAAGAAAACTTGCTTAAAATGCAATATTATGCGAAATTCTGAGATTTGAAGGCCAAATCACATATCGTGATACTACATGAAATAGTATCGGAATATTGGTAAAAATGAATATATTTACGTAATATCAAACTACATGAAAAACGTGAAAAAAGTCACTATTTAACCATATTTGAGGATTTTAACTTCAAATCATAGAGCGAGGTTTCGTATTATTTAGATCCAAGAAAAGACATATGACAATGTTGTTTCCAATACAAATGATAAAAATCAATGTGTTTTCATTAGAATTAACTAAAATGTTTTTGATTTTCCGTTTATATTACCGATGGAAGATGTACACGTAAAACCGCTCTAATCCGGCTGAAACGTCGATATATGCAATAAAAACCGAACTTCTCCCCTTTTCAATATCTTACTCAGTATTTTAACGAGAAACAAATAGATGATTGAAAATGAAGTATTTAAGGTTATTATCTAATCAATTATGTGTTTGCATCATTTTTATCGTATATATAATGAATTAATACCCATAAACTGAAAATTCACAAAAACGTGGAAAAACGGCAAAATATTGCCTAATTCGATGATATTTTGTTTAAATCACATAAAGGAAAAGGGGATGATAAACGTCAAAATATTGCTAAATTCGATGATTTTTCGTACGAAACAAAATGCAAGAAAACTTGCTTAAAATGCAATATTATGCGAAATTCTGAGATTTGAAGGCCAAATCACATATCGTGATACTACATGAAATAGTATCGAAATATTGGTAAAAATGAATATATTTACGTAATATCAAACTACATGAAAAACGTGAAAAAAGTCACTATTTAACCATATTTGAGGATTTTAACTTCAAATCATAGAGCGAGGTTTCGTATTATTTAGATCCAAGAAAAGACATATGACAATGTTGTTTCCAATACAAATGATAAAAATAATGTGTTTTCATTAGAATTAACTAAAATGTTCCTGATTTTCCGTTTATATTACCGATGGAAGATGTACACGTAAAACCGCTCTAATCCGGCTGAAACGTCGATATATGCAATAAAAACCGAACTTCTCCCCTTTTCAATATCTTACTCAGTATTTTAACGAGAAACAAATAGATGATTGAAAATGAAGTATTTAAGGTTATTATCTAATCAATTATGTGTTTGCATCATTTTTATCGTATATATAATGAATTAATACCCATAGACTGAAAATTCACAAAAACGTGGAAAAACGGCAAAATATTGCCTAATTCGATGATATTTTGTTTAAATCACATAAAGGAAAAGGGGATGATAAACGTCAAAATATTGCTAAATTCGATGATTTTTCGTACGAAACAAAATGCAAGAAAACTTGCTTAAAATGCAATATTATGCGAAATTCTGAGATTTGAAGGCCAAATCACATATCGTGATACTACATGAAATAGTATCGAAATATTGGTAAAAATGAATATATTTACGTAATATCAAACTACATGAAAAACGTGAAAAAAGTCACTATTTTACCATATTTGAGGATTTTAACTTCAAATCATAGAGCGAGGTTTCGTATTATTTATATCCAAGAAAAGACATATGACAATGTTGTTTCCAATACAAATGATAAAACCAATGTGTTTTCATTAGAATTAACTAAAATGTTCCTGATTTTCCGTTTATATTACCGATGGAAGATGTACACGTAAAACCGCTCTAATCCGGCTGAAACGTCGATATATGCAATAAAAACCGAACTTCTCCCCTTTTCAATATCTTACTCAGTATTTTAACGAGAAACAAATAGATGATTGAAAATGAAGTATTTAAGGTTATTATCTAATCATTTATGTGTTTGCATCATTTTTATCGTATATATAATGAATTAATACCCATCAACTGAAAATTCACAAAAACGTGGAAAAACGGCAAAATATTGCTTAATTCGATGATATTTTGTTTAAATCACATAGAGGAAAAGGGGATGATAAACGTCAAAATATTGCTAAATTCGATGATTTTTCGTACGAAACAAAATGCAAGAAAACTTGCTTGAAATGCAATATTATGCGACATTCTGAGATTTGAAGGCCAAATCACATATCGTGATACTACATGAATAGTATCGAAATATTGGTAAAAATGAATATATTTACGTAATATCAAACTACAAGAAAAACGTGAAAAAAGTCACTATTTAACCATATTTGAGGAATTTAACTTCAAATCATAGAGCGAGGTTTCGTATTATTTAGATCCAAGAAAAGACATATGACAATGTTGTTTCCAATACAAACGATAAAAATAAATGTGTTTTCATTAGAATTAACTAAAATGTTCCTGATTTTCCGTTTATATTACCGATGGAAGATGTACACGTAAAACCGCTCTAATCCGGCTGAAACGTCGATATATGCAATAAAAACCGAACTTCTCCCCTTTTCAATATCTTACTCAGTATTTTAACGAGAAACAAATAGATGATTGAAAATGAAGTATTTAAGGTTATTATCTAATCAATTATGTGTTTGCATCATTTTTATCGTATATATAATGAATTAATACCCATAGACTGAAAATTCACAGTAACGTGGAAAAACGGCAAAATATTGCCTAATTCGATGATATTTTGTTTAAATCACATAGAGGAAAAGGGGATGATAAACGTCAAAATATTGCTAAATTCGATGATTTTTCGTACGAAACAAAATGCAAGAAAACTTGCTTAAAATGCAATATTATGCGAAATTCTGAGATTTGAAGGCCAAATCACATATCGTGATACTACATGAAATAGTATCGAAATATTGGTAAAAATGAATATATTTACGTAATATCAAACTACATGAAAAACGTGAAAAAGTCACTATTTTACCATATTTGAGGATTTTAACTTCAAATCATAGAGCGAGGTTTCGTATTATTTAGATCCAAGAAAAGACATATGACAATGTTGTTTCCAATACAAATGATAAAACCAATGTGTTTTCATTAGAATTAACTAAAATGTTCCTGATTTTCCGTTTATATTACCGATGGAAGATGTACACGTATAACCGCTCTAATCCGGCTGAAACGTCGATATATGCAATAAAAACCGAACTTCTCCCCTTTTCAATATCTTACTCAGTATTTTAACGAGAAACAAATAGATGATTGAAAATGAAGTATTTAAGGTTATTATCTAATCAATTATGTGTTTGCATCATTTTTATCGTATATATAATGAATTAATACCCATAAACTGAAAATTCACAAAAACGTGCAAAAACGGCAAAATATTGCCTAATTCGATGATATTTTGTTTAAATCACATAAAGGAAAAGGGGAGGATAAACGTCAAAATATTGCTAAATTCGATGATTTTTCGTACGAAACAAAATGCAAGAAAACTTGCTTAAAATGCAATATTATGCGAAATTCTGAGATTTCAAGGCCAAATCACATATCGTGATACTACATGAAATAGTATCGAAATATTGGTAAAAATGAATATATTTACGTAATATCAAACTACATGAAAAACGTGAAAAAGTCACTATTTAACCATATTTGAGGATTTTAACTTCAAATCATAGAGCGAGGTTTCGTATTATTTAGATCCAAGAAAAGACATATGACAATGTTGTTTCCAATACAAATGATAAAAATAAATGTGTTTTCATTAGAATTAACTAAAATGTTCCTGATTTTCCGTTTATATTACCGATGGAAGATGTACACGTAAAACCGCTCTAATCCGGCTGAAACGTCGATATATGCAATAAAAACCGAACTTCTCCCCTTTTCAATATCTTACTCAGTATTTTAACGAGAAACAAATAGATGATTGAAAATGAAGTATTTAAGGTTATTATCTAATCAATTATGTGTTTGCATCATTTTTATCGTATATATAATGAATTAATACCCATAGACTGAAAATTCACAAAAACGTGGAAAAACGGCAAAATATTGCCTAATTCGATGATATTTTGTTTAAATCACATAAAGGAAAAGGGGATGATAAACGTCAAAATATTGCTAAATTCGATGATTTTTCGTACGAAACAAAATGCAAGAAAACTTGCTTAAAATGCAATATTATGCGAAATTCTGAGATTTGAAGGCCAAATCACATATCGTGATACTACATGAAATAGTATCGAAATATTGGTAAAAATGAATATATTTACGTAATATCAAACTACATGAAAAACGTGAAAAAGTCACTATTTTACCATATTTGAGGATTTTAACTTCAAATCATAGAGCGAGGTTTCGTATTATTTAGATCCAAGAAAAGACATATGACAATGTTGTTTCCAATACAAATGATAAAACCAATGTGTTTTCATTAGAATTAACTAAAATGTTCCTGATTTTCCGTTTATATTACCGATGGAAGATGTACACGTAAAACCGCTCTAATCCGGCTGAAACGTCGATATATGCAATAAAAACCGAACTTCTCCCCTTTTCAATATCTTACTCAGTATTTTAACGAGAAACAAATAGATGATTGAAAATGAAGTATTTAAGGTTATTATCTAATCAATTATGTGTTTGCATCATTTTTATCGTATATATAATGAATTAATACCCATAGACTGAAAATTCACAAAAACGTGGAAAAACGGCAAAATATTGCCTAATTCGATGATATTTTGTTTAAATCACATAAAGGAAAAGGGGATGATAAACGTCAAAATATTGCTAAATTCGATGATTTTTCGTACGAAACAAAATGCAAGAAAACTTGCTTAAAATGCAATATTATGCGAAATTCTGAGATTTGAAGGCCAAATCACATATCGTGATACTACATGAAATAGTATCGAAATATTGGTAAAAATGAATATATTTACGTAATATCAAACTACATGAAAAACGTGAAAAAAGTCACTATTTTACCATATTTGAGGATTTTAACTTCAAATCATAGAGCGAGGTTTCGTATTATTTAGATCCAAGAAAAGACATATGACAATGTTGTTTCCAATACAAATGATAAAAATAAATGTGTTTTCATTAGAATTAACTAAAATGTTCCTGATTTTCCGTTTATATTACCGATGGAAGATGTACACGTAAAACCGCTCTAATCCGGCTGAAACGTCGATATATGCAATAAAAACCGAACTTCTCCCCTTTTCAATATCTTACTCAGTATTTTAACGAGAAACAAATAGATGATTGAAAATGAAGTATTTAAGGTTATTATCTAATCAATTATGTGTTTGCATCATTTTTATCGTATATATAATGAATTAATACCCATAGACTGAAAATTCACAAAAACGTGGAAAAACGGCAAAATATTGCCTAATTCGATGATATTTTGTTTAAATCACATAAAGGAAAAGGGGATGATAAACGTCAAAATATTGCTAAATTCGATGATTTTTCGTACGAAACAAAATGCAAGAAAACTTGCTTAAAATGCAATATTATGCGAAATTCTGAGATTTGAAGGCCAAATCACATATCGTGATACTACATGAAATAGTATCGAAATATTGGTAAAAATGAATATATTTACGTAATATCAAACTACATGAAAAACGTGAAAAAAGTCACTATTTTACCATATTTGAGGATTTTAACTTCAAATCATAGAGCGAGGTTTCGTATTATTTAGATCCAAGAAAAGACATATGACAATGTTGTTTCCAATACAAATGATAAAACCAATGTGTTTTCATTAGAATTAACTAAAATGTTCCTGATTTTCCGTTTATATTACCGATGGAAGATGTACACGTAAAACCGCTCTAATCCGGCTGAAACGTCGATATATGCAATAAAAACCGAACTTCTCCCCTTTTCAATATCCAACTCAGTATTTTAACGAGAAACAAATAGATGATTGAAAATGAAGTATTTAAGGTTAAATTTCTAATCAATTATGTGTTTGCATCATTTTTATCGTATATTTAATGAATTAATACCAATAAACTGAAAATTCACAAAAACGTGGAAAAACGGCAAAATATTGCCTATTCGATGATATTTTGTTTAAATCACATAAAGGAAAAGGGGATGATAAACGTCAAAATATTGCTAAATTCGACGATTTTTCGTACGAAACAAAATGCAAGAAAACTTGCTTAAAATGCAATATTATGCGAAATTCTGAGATTTGAAGGCGAAATCACATATCGTGATACTACTTGAAATAGTATCGAAATATTGGTAAAAATGAATATATTTACGTAATATCAAACTACATGAAAAACGTGAAAAAAGTCACTATTTAACCATATTTGAGGAATTTAACTTCAAATCATAGAGCGAGGTTTCGTATTATTTAGATCCAAGAAAAGACATATGACAATGTTGTTTCCAATACAAACGATAAAAATAAATGTGTTTTCATTAGAATTAACTAAAATGTTTTTGATTTTCTGTTTATATTACCGATGGAAGATGTACACGTAAAACCGCTCTAATCCGGCTGAAACGTCGATATATGCAATAAAAACCGAACTTCTCCCCTTTTCAATATCTTACTCAGTATTTTAACGAGAAACAAATAGATGATTGAAAATGAAGTATTTAAGGTTATTATCTAATCAATTATGTGTTTGCATCATTTTTATCGTATATATAATGAATTAATACCCATAGACTGAAAATTCACAAAAACGTGGAAAAACGGCAAAATATTGCCTAATTCGATGATATTTTGTTTAAATCACATAAAGGAAAAGGGGATGATAAACGTCAAAATATTGCTAAATTCGATGATTTTTCGTACGAAACAAAATGCAAGAAAACTTGCTTAAAATGCAATATTATGCGACATTCTGAGATTTGAAGGCCAAATCACATATCGTGATACTACATGAATAGTATCGAAATATTGGTAAAAATGAATATATTTACGTAATATCAAACTACATGAAAAACGTGAAAAAGTCACTATTTTATCATATTTGAGGATTTTAACTTCAAATCATAGAGCGAGGTTTCGTATTATTTAGATCCAAGAAAAGACATATGACAATGTTGTTTCCAATACAAATGATAAAACCAATGTGTTTTCATTAGAATTAACTAAAATGTTCCTGATTTTCCGTTTATATTACCGATGGAAGATGTACACGTAAAACCACTCTAATCCGGCTGAAACGTTGATATATGCAATAAAAACCGAACTTCTCCCCTTTTCAATATCTTACTCAGTATTTTAACGAGAAACAAATAGATGATTGAAAATGAAGTATTTAAGGTTATTATCTAATCAATTATGTGTTTGCATCATTTTTATCGTATATATAATGAATTAATACCCATAGACTGAAAATTCACAAAAACGTGGAAAAACGGCAAAATATTGCCTAATTCGATGATATTTTGTTTAAATCACATAAAGGAAAAGGAGATGATAAACGTCAAAATATTGCTAAATTCGATGATTTTTCGTACGAAACAAAATGCAAGAAAACTTGCTTAAAATGCAATATTATGCGAAATTCTGAGATTTGAAGGCCAAATCACATATCGTGATACTACATGAAATAGTATCGAAATATTGGTAAAAATGAATATATTTACGTAATATCAAACTACATGAAAAACGTGAAAAAAG
This sequence comes from Procambarus clarkii, assembly GCF_020424385.1. Taxonomy (NCBI): domain Eukaryota; kingdom Metazoa; phylum Arthropoda; class Malacostraca; order Decapoda; family Cambaridae; genus Procambarus; species Procambarus clarkii. The sequence continues at coordinate 1,364 of NW_025569714.1, read as the reverse complement.
TCACTATTTTACCATATTTGAGGATTTTAACTTCAAATCATAGAGCGAGGTTTCGTATTATTTAGATCCAAGAAAAGACATATGACAATGTTGTTTCCAATACAAATGATAAAACCAATGTGTTTTCATTAGAATTAACTAAAATGTTCCTGATTTTCCGTTTATATTACCGATGGAAGATGTACACGTAAAACCGCTCTAATCCGGCTGAAACGTCGATATATGCAATAAAAACCGAACTTCATCCCCTTTTCAATATCTTACTCAGTATTTTAACGAGAAACAAATAGATGATTGAAAATGAAGTATTTAAGGTTATTATCTAATCAATTATGTGTTTGCATCATTTTTATCGTATATATAATGAATTAATACCCATAGACTGAAAATTCACAAAAACGTGGAAAAACGGCAAAATATTGCCTAATTCGATGATATTTTGTTTAAATCACATAAAGGAAAAGGGGATGATAAACGTCAAAATATTGCTAAATTCGATGATTTTTCGTACGAAACAAAATGCAAGAAAACTTGCTTAAAATGCAATATTATGCGAAATTCTGAGATTTGAAGGCCAAATCACATATCGTGATACTACATGAAATAGTATCGAAATATTGGTAAAAATGAATATATTTACGTAATATCAAACTACATGAAAAACGTGAAAAAAGTCACTATTTTACCATATTTGAGGATTTTAACTTCAAATCATAGAGCGAGGTTTCGTATTATTTAGATCCAAGAAAAGACATATGACAATGTTGTTTCCAATACAAATGATAAAACCAATGTGTTTTCATTAGAATTAACTAAAATGTTCCTGATTTTCCGTTTATATTACCGATGGAAGATGTACACGTAAAACCGCTCTAATCCGGCTGAAACGTCGATATATGCAATAAAAACCGAACTTCTCCCCTTTTATATATCCTACTCAGTATTTTAACGAGAAACAAATGGTTGATTGAAAATGAAATATTTAAGGTTAATTTCTAATCAATTATGTGTTTGCGTCATTTGTCTCGTATATATAATGAATTAATAACAATAAACTGAAAATTCACAAAAACGTGGAAAAACGGCAAAATATTGCCTAATTCGATGATATTTTGTTTAAATCACATAAAGGAAAAGGGGATGATAAACGTCAAAATATTGCTAAATTCGATGATTTTTCGTACGAAACAAAATGCAAGAAAACTTGCTTAAAATGCAATATTATGCGAAACTCTGAGATTTGAAGGCCAAATCACATATCGTGATACTACATGAAATAGTTTCGAAATAGTGGTAAAAATGAATATATTTACGTAATATCAAACTACATGAAAAACGTGAAAAAGTCACTATTTTACCATATT
>NW_025569713.1:0-13247 GCF_020424385.1 Procambarus clarkii | reverse complement strand
GTATATGTAAAAGTTAGACTGTAGTCATCAGCACGGATTAAGCCTCAGTTATCAAGCAAAATACGTCGTCACAGTAGACAATCAACAACAAAGGTCCAAGCCGACAGCTCTCTGGGGACACAAACGCTGTTGTTGTTGTTAAAGATTTAGCTATTCAGGACGGAGTGTCCATGTAGCACGGTCAAACGCTATTTGGTTGACTTTTAAGTTATTCCATTAAGAACGCCTCCTAGAGACCATTCTTGAAGGCTGCCAAACACAAACGATATTACAAAAAGTTCAGAAGCATGCCACCAGACTAGTCCCCGAGCTGAGAGGTATGGGCTACGAGGAAAGACTACTGAAATTAGACCTCAGGACACTAGAAGACAGAAGTGGTAGGGAAGGTATGATTACGACCTACAAAATTCTCAGTAGAATTGATATGGTTGATAGACAAACTAATGGCACTGGTGGTACACAAACATGGGGGCACAAGTGGACACTTAGTACCTAAATGAGCCACGGTTACTTTTGATTTTTTGTTTTCAATATCACTACTTAACAAATGGAATACATTAGGAAATGATATTGTGGATGCAGACTCCAAACCAAGTTTCAAATGTAAATATCAATGTGTCCAATAGGGTCAGGAACTTGTTCACCAGATGATTGATAGGTGAGAGAGGGAAACAAAGAACCTAAGTTAAACTCCTGCAAGCACAACTAGGTGATGTTATGATCTCAGCCTGCAGGAGAAACGAGTCTCCCTTCTTGAGAGTTATTCAGCAAGCCTGACCTAACTAGAAGGTCTAGCAAATATTGAGGTGATAACCCATATGAAAAATGGCTGGTTGGATATGTAAAACAATTTAAGATTATGGGCAGTAAGTAAGGAAATAGATAAATGACTGGCTAGGAGATGTGGACACTTTGCTGGAGGCGTGAGGCTCGCTTCCGGAGGACCTTGACCTCACTTGAGTGCCAGACATCGCAGGGGGAAGCCGCGCTCCGTTTGAGCTCCCGCCAGAAGGGAACCCCTAGTGATATATCTCGCAGAGAAGAGAAGTGTGCGGACGTACCAGCTGTGGAATCGAGCTGGGAACGTTGTGGTCTCAAGTCCTGGTCGACGAGCAGATATTAAATCGCCCAGAAGCATTATTGTGGGCTGTGTGGAGCGCCCTGACCAGACGCCGTCAGAGGGAAAGCGCCCTCGACCAATTAATCTGTGGTAAGCACGATATACGCCAGTTCATAGTGATTGCATTGTAGTTGGTCGTGTGCCCAGCGACAGTAGCGATGTTTATTTATAAGTTAGACATGTTTTAATAAGGCAGAAAGCCTGAAATAAGAGAGTGGAGAGGGAGGAACACGGAGCGACGTCCGCCCCCTCTGAGCGCTGGCGGAAGACTGAGGGAGCCGGGCTCTTGACGGAGGAAGACCCTCCCAGTGAGTGAGGACCGACACCAGGCGAGGTGGAGTATGGACCCACCCAAAACGGGGGAGTCCACTCTCACTGTATGTAGAGAACAGATAGAGGTTTGAGGCAAGCATAGTGTGTGGTTATTTTTGTTTATGTGTTAAAGGGGAACATTTTATTGGAGTGTCGATGGGTTGCAGGTTTGTTCTTTGGGGAAGAAGTTGCTGAGAACTTCGAAGCCAGCAGATGATGTAGCTGATGAGACTCCAAGGTAGTGGAGCAGAGGACCTCGAGCTGTGAGGAGAAGCAGCAGTGAAGAGGAGTGTCACGTGCTTCTGTAGAGGTGGTGTAGCAGCCAAGAGAGCTGTGGAAGAACCTAACAGAAGGGTGAAGCACCGTAGTTGCACAAGGAAACTTCATGATAGCAGCCGGGAGGAGCTGCAGAGGATCCTGGTAGTGAAGCCTGGAAGAACCTAAGGATATTAGGGTTGTGAACTTCCAGAGGTGGAAGGGGGAAGTTCTGGTGGATTACTAGTAGGGAGTTGATAGTGTTTGGTTGTCAGTAGCGTGCAAGACGCAGTGAGAGGTGAGTGACTGTTGGCATTCTTATGTCAAGGAGTTTTTATACTGAAGTATCAATGAACATTTATACTGGTATATGTTATTGCATTCAAATGCCGATTTTCTATATATACATTATCTTGCTGATAGTGCAACAGTGCATGTAGGCTTCATCAACTTGAGGAGGTTAATAGTATCAGGTGGTGAACCAGGAGGTAGGATACCACTTGATAAGCTGATAATAGAGTTCTGATGGTGTTGGAGTGCAACCTGATTGTGATATTATAGAGTATAGGATTCATTATTATTATATGTGTGTATGTATCGTGTATGTGCTTTGTTCAGTAAATGTGTCACAATTTGCTGGTGTTTTGCCCTTGTCCTAGTGAGGCTTCCCAGGAGGTAGTAAAGAAGGAGAGAGAGAGAGAAAGAACCAAGAACCACTGCTGTGGACAGGGTAGGAGGTAATACTAGTAAGTCATAGGGGATTGAGGAGATCATATCTCATAAGGAGAGAGTGGGGAGTCACAGCGGCTCGAGTGGGTGTGTGCACGTGACAACGAGGCTAAGTGTTGGAGCCGCATCCCCTAAACGTGTGACGTTGAGCCCCTCTCCAAGAGCCAGAAGCGCCAGGGGTGATCTCCTAGTATAAGCACTCTGCCGAGTTGTGGGTTGGGTTGTCCATAGAGAAGGATCAACGACGACAACACCAACCAACCCACAGTCTATAATAAATTGGGGGCCTGTGTCCGGGAGAGTGAACTGACACACCCACACCCTGTCCAAGAGTGGATTTGTACACCCCTGTTGAGATAAACTGTGTGACCGCAGGTGTATACTCTCTCTCTTGGGAAGACTCACAGGACAAGATGGATAAGGTGCAAGCATTTGTGGAGTCAGGCAAGCCTGAGGATTTAGAAGGTTGCACGAGGGATCAATTGAAGCAAATAGCAGAAAAATGTGGCATCAGGTTGAAAGCATCTAAAGTAGCTGGGATGAAGGATGAGATCCTGAGGCAGTTGAGAGCCAGAAGTGAAGCGGCAGAACAAGGAGCCCAGGAAGGAGCTGAAAGTAGAAAGGAGGATGATGGGCAGGATGACGTGAGATCCCAGGGATCGAGTAGGAGCAGCAAGAGTAGCCGCAGTAGCAGGAGTAGCCGAAATAGGAGCTTGGAGAGATTCCAGTTAGAGCTCCAGATGCAGCAACAACGAGAGGACAAGGAGAGACAGTTCCAGCTGGAAAAGATGAAATTAGAACTCCAGATGAAAAATGAAGCCGAGAAGGAAAAAGAGAAAACCAGGCTGGAAGTAGAAAAAGAGAAAACCAGGCTGGAAGTAGAAAAAGAGAAAACCAGGTTGGAAGTAGAAAAAGAAAAAGCCCAGGTCGAAAAAGAAAAAGCCCAGGTCGAAAAAGAAAAAGAGAGAACAAAACAAATGCAGATAGAAGCGAATAGAACCTTGGCTGAGCAGAGGATTGAACATGGGTTGCCAGAGAGCACCACCCAGGTATCACACCCACCAGATGTTAGGGTTAGGGAGAAGGACATTCCCTTGTTTGTTCCCGAAGAGGCAGAGAGCTTTTTCGAGCACTTTGAAAAAGTAGCCAGCATCAAGGAGTGGCCACAGGAGGAATGGGCCCAGCTGGTCCAGTTAAGATTGACCGGTGCAGCCAGGGAGGCATACACCCAATTGTCACTGGAAGAGTGCCAGGATTATGCCACGGTAAAGAGCAGCATATTGCGCTCGTTTCAGTTAACCCCAGAAGCTTATAGGAAGCGCTTCAGAGAGATGGTGAAAGTTGGAGCGTGTACGTTTGCTGAGACAGCAAGAGATCTGGAAAGACGATTCCAGAAGTGGATTGAGGCTGCTGGAGTTGGATCTTACGCTGACCTGAAGCAACTGATGGTCATGGAGAAGTTCTTGGAGATGATGCATCCCGAAACAAAGTTCAAGATCCAAGAAGCAGGGATATTGGAGGTGAAAGATGCCGCAGATAGGGCGGATATGATTACTGAAGCATATAAGAGCTTAAGGGAGAACAGAGTGAGAAGCGAGGCGAGACGCAGCAATGGCAGATCCAATGGAGTCTGGGGAGGAAGAAATTATGAGAAACCCAGAAGAGTCTGGGGTGAGAAAAATTTTGATAAATGGGCAGATAAAAGTAAGTACCCTAAAACTCAGAAGAGTAGGTCGCGCACTTCGTCTGAAAGTGAAGATGGAGGAGCAAAACGAGAAACTAATCGTTATCCGGGAAATCAAGAGTCCAGTAAAGCTCCACAGAGTACGAGTAGTACGTCTGGCCCGAGGAACTCTCATGCGAGTGGACAGAGTCAGAGCTACTCTGGTACATATAGAAGAGACTTTTCCCAGATGAGATGTTACAATTGTAACGGATTGGGTCACGTGATGCGAGATTGTAGACAGGGCAAGAGAGTTGTGACCCTGGCCATGTGTGACCCCGGAAGTAAATATACTAATGTGTTCCGAGACAAACCACAGAGAGCGAATTTAGTGAACGAGAGGTATAGGCCGTTCATGAGTAAAGGTTGGATCAGTATAAGAGGCCAACCTGAGGTAGAAGTTGGTATCTTAAGAGATACCGGAGCTAATCAGAGCTTGATTGCGAGAAGCCTGATTGGGAATGATCGACGGTTAGCTGACAGTGGGAAGATGAAAGTATATGGGATATTGTCTGAGAGTGACATGCCCGTATGTACTGTCCAGCTAAGGTCGGAATATGTGTCGGCAGAGGTGATGTTGGGAGTGTGCCCCGACATACCTGTTCCAGGAGTCCAAGTGATCCTAGGGAATGACTTGTGCGGGACAAAGGTGTTGACAAGAGTCATAGCGGAGACTGTGCCAGAGGAGTGCCCAGAAGGCCATGGCACGGGTGGGACGCCTGAGAGTGTGAACCTGACTGACATCCGAGGAGATGAGTCAGGAGACCGCCAAGCCATTGAAAACCCTGTCTCGGTAGTGACGAAGGCAGAGGTGGCCGACGAGGAAGACACTGGAGAAGGTGAGACAGTGTCGATTCAACCGGTGGAAGATATCGACGTAGATATAGCATGGCTGTTTGATGAAGGTCCAGCCCAGGAAAATGAAGTCTCGGTGAGGTCAAAAGTGAAGATGGCCCAGCCGAAGAAGAATCAGGTGAAGAGAGCGGACCTGAGTAGAGCCCGGACTGCTGAAATTAAGAGTCGGAAGGCGAATGCAACTGTGCTGAGTGGGAATGAGGAAAGATGTGGACAGACTGAGGACGGAAGTAGAACGTCAAGTTGTCCACGAGCACAGAGGCATCTGGATGGTAGAGTTAAGTTGTTTGAGGTGTCAGGAGTTGACGTGTTTCACAGAAAACCTGAAGAAAAGATAGTGAAGAAGAGTAGTAACCGAGAAGGTGAAATGAGAAGAGACAGTATGTGTGGAGAGATGCTTACGAGCACACAAGGAGAGGTAAAGCGACATGTACGGTCGAGTGCTGTTGGATGTAGCACAGCGCTCGGAGAAACTTTTAGGGAACGAAGAAGAGTTGAAGGAGAAGAAATGGAGTGGTATAGAGGTGAGAAGTGTGGGAAGAGGATGATGATGCAAGCATGGAGGAATAGAAGAAAGCCGAGGACTCGATGGAGGTCAAACAAGACGATGTCTTGGACAAATGAGGAGACGAAAGGGAGGATAGTTGGTGAAGACGAGGGAGTGAAGTATGATGACAGGAGGCGGAAGTATAATGGCAGTAGATGGAAGTATGAAGACGACAGAGGAGGTACAGACAGTAGATGTCTGACTCTGGACGTGAAGAGAAGACGAGGAAACGGAGGGTGGAGACAGTAAGTAGAGTGGACCAATGGATTGCAGGCGTCCAAGGAGGACAGCCTAGCCAAGAGGTGCCAGAGAAGTCAAATCGTTTATGAGAAGATCATGGTTCTGGAGAGAGGTGAGCCAGATGTTGCAAGGAGCAACGAACTAATTGTAGACTCCTAAGAGAGTATATCGGGTGAAGAACGAGACAGTGTGGTGGCGGATGTATTATCCCGAGCTTTGCCACTGGAATAACTCTCAAAAATAAGGGGAGGGGAGTGTTATGATCTCAGCCTGCAGGAGAAACGAGTCTCCCTTCTTGAGAGTTATTCAGCAAGCCTGACCTAACTAGAAGGTCTAGCAAATATTGAGGTGATAACCCATATGAAAAATGGCTGGTTGGATATGTAAAACAATTTAAGATTATGGGCAGTAAGTAAGGAAATAGATAAATGACTGGCTAGGAGATGTGGACACTTTGCTGGAGGCGTGAGGCTCGCTTCCGGAGGACCTTGACCTCACTTGAGTGCCAGACATCGCAGGGGGAAGCCGCGCTCCGTTTGAGCTCCCGCCAGAAGGGAACCCCTAGTGATATATCTCGCAGAGAAGAGAAGTGTGCGGACGTACCAGCTGTGGAATCGAGCTGGGAACGTTGTGGTCTCAAGTCCTGGTCGACGAGCAGATATTAAATCGCCCAGAAGCATTATTGTGGGCTGTGTGGAGCGCCCTGACCAGACGCCGTCAGAGGGAAAGCGCCCTCGACCAATTAATCTGTGGTAAGCACGATATACGCCAGTTCATAGTGATTGCATTGTAGTTGGTCGTGTGCCCAGCGACAGTAGCGATGTTTATTTATAAGTTAGACATGTTTTAATAAGGCAGAAAGCCTGAAATAAGAGAGTGGAGAGGGAGGAACACGGAGCGACGTCCGCCCCCTCTGAGCGCTGGCGGAAGACTGAGGGAGCCGGGCTCTTGACGGAGGAAGACCCTCCCAGTGAGTGAGGACCGACACCAGGCGAGGTGGAGTATGGACCCACCCAAAACGGGGGAGTCCACTCTCACTGTATGTAGAGAACAGATAGAGGTTTGAGGCAAGCATAGTGTGTGGTTATTTTTGTTTATGTGTTAAAGGGGAACATTTTATTGGAGTGTCGATGGGTTGCAGGTTTGTTCTTTGGGGAAGAAGTTGCTGAGAACTTCGAAGCCAGCAGATGATGTAGCTGATGAGACTCCAAGGTAGTGGAGCAGAGGACCTCGAGCTGTGAGGAGAAGCAGCAGTGAAGAGGAGTGTCACGTGCTTCTGTAGAGGTGGTGTAGCAGCCAAGAGAGCTGTGGAAGAACCTAACAGAAGGGTGAAGCACCGTAGTTGCACAAGGAAACTTCATGATAGCAGCCGGGAGGAGCTGCAGAGGATCCTGGTAGTGAAGCCTGGAAGAACCTAAGGATATTAGGGTTGTGAACTTCCAGAGGTGGAAGGGGGAAGTTCTGGTGGATTACTAGTAGGGAGTTGATAGTGTTTGGTTGTCAGTAGCGTGCAAGACGCAGTGAGAGGTGAGTGACTGTTGGCATTCTTATGTCAAGGAGTTTTTATACTGAAGTATCAATGAACATTTATACTGGTATATGTTATTGCATTCAAATGCCGATTTTCTATATATACATTATCTTGCTGATAGTGCAACAGTGCATGTAGGCTTCATCAACTTGAGGAGGTTAATAGTATCAGGTGGTGAACCAGGAGGTAGGATACCACTTGATAAGCTGATAATAGAGTTCTGATGGTGTTGGAGTGCAACCTGATTGTGATATTATAGAGTATAGGATTCATTATTATTATATGTGTGTATGTATCGTGTATGTGCTTTGTTCAGTAAATGTGTCACAATTTGCTGGTGTTTTGCCCTTGTCCTAGTGAGGCTTCCCAGGAGGTAGTAAAGAAGGAGAGAGAGAGAGAAAGAACCAAGAACCACTGCTGTGGACAGGGTAGGAGGTAATACTAGTAAGTCATAGGGGATTGAGGAGATCATATCTCATAAGGAGAGAGTGGGGAGTCACAGCGGCTCGAGTGGGTGTGTGCACGTGACAACGAGGCTAAGTGTTGGAGCCGCATCCCCTAAACGTGTGACGTTGAGCCCCTCTCCAAGAGCCAGAAGCGCCAGGGGTGATCTCCTAGTATAAGCACTCTGCCGAGTTGTGGGTTGGGTTGTCCATAGAGAAGGATCAACGACGACAACACCAACCAACCCACAGTCTATAATAGTGAGTACACGCACACACACACACAGACACACACACACACACACACACACACACACACACACACACACACACACACACACACACACACACACACACACACACACACACACACACACACACACACACACACACAGCCACAGCTGTTCTAGCCACAGAGATATTAGAAAGAACTTTTTTAGTGTCAGAGTGGTGGACAAATGGAATGCATTAGGAAGAGATGTGGTGGAGGCTGACTCCATACACAGTTTCAAGTGTAGATATGATAGAGCCCGATAGGCTCAGGAATCTGTACACCTGTTGATTGACGGTTGAGAGGCGGGACCAAAGAGCCAGAGCTCAACCCCCGCAAACACAACTAGGTGAGTACAACTAGGTGAGTACACACACACACACACACACACATACACATACACACAGGGGCCTCGTAGCCTGGTGGATAGCGCGCAGGACTCGTAATTCTGTGGCGCGGGTTCGATTCCCGCACGAGGCAGAAACAAATGGGCAAAGTTTCTTTCACCCTAAGTGCCCCTGTTACCTAGCAGTAAATAGGTACCTGGGAGTTAGTCAGCTGTCACGGGCTGCTTCCTGGGGTGTGTGTGTGGAAAAAAAAAAAATAGTAGTTAGTAAACAGTTGATTGACAGTTGAGAGGCGGGCCGAAAGAGCAAAGCTCAACCCCCGCAAAAACACAACTAGTAAACACACACACACACAAACACATGCTATGGGGGTCTGGTAGCTGAGCGGACAGGACGCAGGACTCGTAATTCTATGGCCCGTTTTCGATTCTCGGACCAGGCAGAAACAGATAGGCAAAGTTTCTTTCACCCTGATGCCCCTGTTACCTAGCAGTAAATAGGTACCTGGGAGTTAGACAGCTGTTACAGAGCTGCTTCCTGGGTGTTTATGTGTGTGTGTGGGGGGGGGGGGGGGAATTAGTTAGTTAGTAGTTAGTTACAGTTGATTGAAAGTTGAGAGGCGGGCTGAAAGAGCAGAGCTCAACCTCCGCAAGAACAACTAGGTGAATACAATTAGGTGAATACACACACACACAGACAGACAGAGTGAAAAAGGCCATCTGATTTGACACCTAAAAAAATGTCTGTAACACCCTGTCGCTCGTTTTCCATTCCGCGGCTGATAAGATTGAAGCATATTAAAAAACCTCTCAAGTTCGATTCTTGTAGATCCGAATTCTTTTCATTTCAGATACCCTGGTCCACTAATTAGTCAACTTGGACCCCCATCAAAAACCTCTATGACTCCCATACATAAGTTACAAGACAACAATTTATACACCATATACCAACACTAATTAATCCACTTCCATTCACAGCTGCGAGACTAGGATGTGAAAAAATATATATATAAACGATCGAATCCTTTCAAAATCTGGAGTTCAAGTCCCTAGCGGACGAGCGACAAGCGATTCCATGTCGAGATAAGGGGTCCAACACTCCACAAGTGGTGTTGGACCCTTGCTCAAGGGGATGAGACTGTCCCTCCACAAGGGTGCTTCTAGCCTGAGAAGAGGCAGAGATATGGTCGGTCTTATCTGAATTCCTCTATATATCTCAGTGTAGGGTTCGTCCCAATTGGAGGCTGTCCTCAAGAGGCGACCCTTATACCGCTCTCGTTATACAGAGAATGCAAACGTATGTGGCTTGGGGGGAAACGTGTTAAGAAGATTTATATATACAAACATTAAACCAGTGAAGAAGAACATGGAGAACATTTTATAAACCAAGAGAAGCCGTGGCGTGTTGTTTGAGTCACGTGTTTAAATAGTAGATGAGAACAACCGCAGACACTGCAGGAGCATCAGGTAATAATGAGAACAACGGCAGGTAATAATGAGAACAACAACAGGTAATAATGAGAACAACAACAGGTAATAATGAGAACAACAACAGGTAATAATGAGAACAGCAACAGGTAATAATGAGAACAGCAACAGGTAATAATGAGAACAGCAACAGGTAATAATGAGAACAGCAACAGGTAATAATGAGAACAACAACAGGTAATAATGAGAACAGCAACAGGTAATAATGAGAACAACAACAGGTAATAATGAGAACAGCAACAGGTAATAATGAGAACGGCAACAGGTAATAATGAGCACAGCAACAGGTAATAATGAGAACAGCAACAGGAAATAATGAGAACAGCAACAAGTAATAATGAGAACAGCAACAGGAAATAATGAGAAGAGCAACAGGTAATAATGAGAACAGTAACAGGAAATAATGAGAACAGCAACAGGTAATAATGAGAACAGCAACAGTAAATAATGAGAACAGCAACAGGAAATAATGAGAACAACAACAGGTAATAATGAGAACAACAACAGGTAATAGTGAGAACAGCAACAGGTAATAATGAGAACAGCAACAGGAAATAATGAGAACAGCAACAGGTAATAATGAGAACAGCAACAGGAAATAATGAGAACAGCAACAGGTAAAAATGAGAACAGCAACAGGTAATAATGAGAACATCAACAGGTAATAATGAGAACAGCAACAGGTAATAATGAGAACAGCAACAGGTAATAATGAGAACAGCAACAGGTAATAATGAGAACAGCAAGAGGAAATAATGAGAACAGCAAAAGGCAACAGATACAACAGCAGAACCAGATAATAATTAAAAACGAAAAATAATCAAAATAACAATACAAACAATATTAATATGCACAAATAATTTTACTTAAAAAGCGATCTTTTTTCATTAATTTTTTGGTTAGCAGAGCAACGGTCCTAATTCATACAAGGTCCGATGCCAGGGGTTAAGCTGTGTTCTTTCTCTCCAGCCTCATCTCCCAGCTTTATTATTCCCGTTCAAAGTGCCCTCTAGTCATTCTGGCGAATCGATTTATCCAGATAATTACGTTAACTAATTGTTCTTGCTTATTCATATTTAGTTATTTCAGACTGCTGTGTTTGAGTATTTTTTTTATATTTTATACTTGAAAAACAACTTGTTTGAAAAACAGTTTTTTTTTATTTTTTTTGCAGGGATATTCCTGTGTGGGCCCTAAGCCTCTGGCTGGCCCACTAAGTGTTGCTTGTTTCTGTTTTACTTGGGCGGAGTATGAGTATTTAGGACTCGTATGGTCGCTTCAGTAAGATTTTGCCATATGTGTTTAACAACTTCTTCTGCTTTGTCGAATCTAAGTTGAAATCTTAATGGGTTTGTAACTATGCACTGTGTTAAACCAATGCTCTCGCAGTGAGTAGGATTCGAAACTAAGAGGAAGATCCCATCTGATTTCTAGTCAGACTCCTTAACCACTCGGCCATCACTGCTAACAGTTCATCGAAAATCCTTTTTTAGCCCTCGCGTTTTGTTTCAAACTGGTATAACATTTAATATTGGGGAACTGACAGAGATTATATATCTGAGTCATTGACGGAACAAGTCAAGATCCCAAGCTGTTAGTTGTTCCCCTGATGGTTGTTAGGTACTCAGGCAGTACCTGAGTGGCGAGACGGTGACTTAGTGAGACGTCTGTACTAGTAGACAGGAAGGTGGGCGTGTAGCGATTGTGGTGATGGACACATTGGTGATTGAGTAGGTGATGGTGGTGGTTGGTTTAGTAGTCTGTGTGGTGATGGTGGTGGGTGGTTTAGTAGTCTGTGTGGTGATGGTGGTGGTTGGTTTAGTAGCCTGTGTGGTGATGGTGGTGGGTGGTTTAGTAGTCTGTTTGGTGATGGTGGTGGCAGTGGTGATGAGATTTGAGGATGAGGAAGTGATGACGTCGGTGGTGGTAGTAATAGTGGTGGAAGCATTGGTTCACGTAGTGTTGGCACTGGTGAAAGTGGTGGACGCCCTCGCAGATAAGATAACAGAGGTCGTATCTCCTCAAGTGAGCCACCTAAGGTGCCGCTTCCCGCACCTTCTGTCCGCTGTCACCTTTTGGCGATATCTTTATTCTTTTTTTCTCTCTCTCTCTTTGTCCCCCTATCTTCCGTCCTCTCTATATTTGACTTTTCCTACCATGTTCCTCCGTTAGTTTTCCTCTTTCGAAATGCTCACCAAATGTAAACACACACACACACACACACACACACACACACACACACACACACACACACACACACACACACACACACACACACACACACACACACACACACACACACACACACACACACACACACACACACACACACACACACACAAAGACGCAAGTACACACACTCACAACAACTCCCGTGTTGTCTAGTGGCTAGGATACGCGGCTCTCACCCGCGAGGCCCGGGTTCGATTCCCGGCACGGGAAACCATTTTTTTATGGTCTACAGTGTGCAGAATGCTATGATTTGATGGCCATTCTATGGAAGGTATTTTACGGGGCTTTGCGGCTTAATGGACAGCTTTCGGGATTCGTAGTCTTAAGGGCGCGGGTTCGATTCCCGGCCGAGGAGGAAACAAATAGGAAGAGTTTCTTTTACCCTACAGGCCCTGTTCACCTAACACTAATTTGGTACCAGGGAGTTAGACAGCTGCTGCGGGTTTCTTCCTGGGGATGTGTGCGTGTGTTAGAGAGAAATATATAGTAGACATAACAGAGGAAAAATTGATTAGTTAGAAAGGCGGGGTCCAAGAGCTAAATAGCTCGATTCTGCAGATACAAATACAAATAGTAAATACACACACACACATATGTGTGCGGTGGCTGTGTGGATAGCACGCTGGACACGTAATCCTGTGGCCCGGGTTCAATTCCGGGCGCCGGGGAGAAACAAAAATGGACAGAGTTTCTTTCACCCTGATGCCCCTGTGACCTAGCAGTAAATAGGTACCTGGGCTTTAGGTACCAGTTATTATGGGCTGATTCCTGGGTGTGTGTTAAAAAAATAGTAGTTAGTAATAGTTGATGATTGACAGATGAGAGGCGGGCCGAAAGAGCAGAGCTCAACCCCCGCAAGCACAACTAGGTGAATACAACTAGGTAAATACAACTAGGTGAATACAACTAGGTAAATACAACTAGGTGAATACAACTAGGTAAATACAACTAGGTGAATACAACTAGGTGAATTCATACACACACACACACACACACACACAAACAAACACACTTAAGCAGTGATGGCCGAGTGGTTAAGGCGTCTGACTAGAAATCAGATGGGATGTTCCCGCGTAGGTTCGAATCCTACTCACTGCGAAAACACGGGTTTTCACGGCTTTTGTTAGGCCAAAGCTATAATATGCAGCGGTTGTG
>NW_025569712.1:35000-81412 GCF_020424385.1 Procambarus clarkii | reverse complement strand
TATATATATATATATTATATATATATAGATATATATATATATATATATCTTCCTGAACCTTGCAGGAATTAACCTCACTGAGGACCAAGTCACTCTCCTAAATCTGGGCATAAACTGTCACGTTATATCCAGACCGAGTGAGATGCCCCGGAAAGTGGAGTTGAAAATTCTGTTGGACGACATATTCGACCTCGAGACACAAAAGAAGGTCACTACCAAAGATACCTTACAAGCAGAACTTATTGCAGAAGGAGGAAAGAATCGAGGCAATTACAGAAGCACCATACTGTCCCCCGAGCTCAAAGCGGCAGCCAAAAGCCTTCGTGAGAACAAGGAGATAGTTGTCAGGAGAGGTGACAAGTCGCCAATATACGTCATTCTTAAAAAAGACGAATATCTGGCGAAAATGAACCTCATACTCTCTGACCAAACTAAATTCCAAAGGGTAACGAAGGACACTACAGCCGAATTGAAAGCAAAGGTCAACAGACTAATCGAAACTGTGAACGCCAAGAAATCAGGACTCCACCTGCCAAAGATTATTTGGGAATATAAACCTGGATATGCGTATGGAAATGTCAAGACACACAAGCCTGGAAACCCACTTCGGCCAATCATTAGCCAGATACCCACACCCACGTACAGACTAGCGAAGCGACTCAACGGCCTGCTGACTCCTTATGTCCCTTGCGCCTTCAGCCTGAAGTCGCCAAAGGAATTTGTTGACTTACTGCGGGGCACACGGGCCACAGGAATAAGAGCCTCGTTGGACGTAGAATCGCTGTTCACTAACGTACCAGTGGACGAGACAATCGGGATGATAGCCGACAGAGTGTATCGTGATCCAGCCTGTATTCCTCTTGACATACCAGAAAATATCCTAAGGAAACTACTCCAAGCTTGTACTAAAGAGGCACCCTTCTTGAGCCCGGATGGGCACATGTATAAGTAAGTAGATGGGGTCGCCATGCGTTCTCCCCTAGGTGTCCTGTTTGCAAACTTCTACATGGGTACCATCGAGCAAAAAGTCTTAGTCGACATGAACATGAAACCGGCCATATACTGCAGGTATGTTGACGACATTTTTACACAGGTACCTGATGTCAGACATCTGCAGGAGTTGAAGGAGCATTTGAGCGGAGTTCCGTGCTGCGTTTCACTTACGAGATGGAAAAGGATGGGAAGCTGCCCTTTCTAGATGTAACAGTCATGGAAAAGAGCGGAGGTTTCCACACTGCAGTCTACACTAAGGAAACAAACATAGGAATGTGCCTAAATGCCAAAAGCGACTGCCCAGATAGGTACAAGAGGAGTGTTGTTAACGCATATGTCGACCGTGTTCTCAGCCACAGCTCAGAATGGAAGCAAGTCGACGAAGAACTCTGTAGGGTAAGGCAGGTCCTAGTCAACAACGGCTTCTCCAATGGTTTCGTCGAAGACATCATAAGAAGGAAAGTGAAACGCCATGCAACCTCTGAAGAGACAACTAACACAACACCTATACCCCCTATTAGACTATTTTACAGAAACTTCTTTTCCACAGCCCATAAAACGGAGGAAAGGGTCCTGAAAGATATTGTTGATAGAAACGTTATCCCTACAGACAAAAATCAGAGGATACAATTGACGATTTACTATAAAACCAGAAAAACGGCCAGCCTACTCATGAGAAACTCTCCAGACACAAAGCAGAACGCTTTAAAAGAGACCAACGTCGTCTATGCCTTCAAATGCCCACTTGGGGACTGTAAGCTCCAAAAAACTCAATATATAGGCAAGACAACAACATCTCTTTCCAGGCGATTAACGATGCATAAGCAACAGGGCTCCATTAAGGAACATATAATCTCTTCCCACAACCAGACCATCACCAGAGAAATCCTAGTAAACAACACAGAAATCATCGATAGATACAGCGATAGCAGGCGGCTTGACGTTTGCGAGGCATTACACATTAAGAAGTCAACACCAGCAATCAACAGCCAATTAATGCACAACTATATTCTACCCACCTCAAGACTCCGCTCCAATATAGAAGCATCAAGGAATATGGACCAATAGGCTTTCTACAATCACTTCTATTCAATACCCATTGTTTCATGTTCTGGCTTGTGTTGATGAAATTAATACCTTATTAAATACCACCTCACCCCATCCACCTCACTCAAATGTAGATATAAACAAAATCGGAGATGTGTAAGTTCTATTCAGTTGTGTATTTGTGAACTAAAGTCTTTGAAAATGTAATAAGTTTTACGAAACGCGCTCAAGTGTCGTGTCAGACTAGAAATAAAAATGAATTTTGGAGAATTGATTTTTTAATTACCTCCAACAGTGAAAAGAAATGTACGAAAGATTGAGAAAATTCGTGTTAGAATTATTAATCTTACTTTTTCGGTCATATTTAATAATATATATATATATATATATATATATATATATATATATATATATATATATATATATATATATATATATATATATATATATATATATATATATATATATATGTTCGTTTATTCATAATTGCTAATTTCCGAAAGTTCTTCACCGATTGCCTTGAAATTTTGACATAACGTTCCATTCAAATACGCGCATGTTTTTATATATCTATTATACGGATGCCACCCCTGTGACAGGTAAAAACATGCGTTTTTGAAAAACAGCGCCATCTGTTGCACATAAGACCAACACGCGCTATACTAAATATGTTATGATTCCATTTCAATGTTTTCGATTCCATACATAAATTGAATTTTCATAAAATTCGATTTATTTTCATTTTGATATAATTATTATGTGTGACATTGCGGTGGAATTGAGCTGTTTTGTTTACCATACCGTTCATTTCGTGAGTATAGTTATTTTTTTATTTTTTCATTATTTTTCATTTCGTTTTTTGAACTGTTTTTCTTATACTTCAGTGATGGGGACAGCTGAGGCCAGATTCACGAAGCAGTTACGCAAGTACTTACGAACGTGTGCATCATTCCTCAATCTTTGATGGCTTTGGTTAGAGTTATTAAACAGTTTACAAGCATGAAAACTTGCCAATCAACTGTTGTTATTGTTATAAACAGCCTCCTGGTGCTTTGGAGGTCATTAACTGTTTAATAATTGTAAACAAAGCCGCCAAAGATTGAGAAAACATGTACAGGTTCGTAAGTGTTTGCGTAACTTTTTCTTGAATCTAGCCCCAGATCATTTGATGTTCCAAATTTTCTGAAGGGAACATCAGATCATTTGATCATCAGACGAGGGAGTGACGAATGGTAGGAGGACGACGGGACGGGATTGGGAAATGGAGGGGGAGAACGAGGGAATTGGGAAAGGAGGAAATGGTAGGGAGGACGAGGGGATGATGGGGAGGAAAAGAGGACGAGGTAGTGAGGAATGATAGGGAGGACGAGGGGACGGGGGAGAGGCGGGAATGGTGGGGAGGACTGGGAGACAGGAGAAGGTTGCTGTGGCTCAAACACACATGCGTTGCTGAGCCACAGCAACGCGTGGCCGGGTACAGCTAGTATATATATATAAATACAAATGTAAATATTCGTTTGTTCGAAATCGCTAATCTCCGAAAGTTCCTCACCGATTGTTTTCAAATTTTCACACAATGTTCCATTCGCATCCGAGCGGGATTTTATATGCATACTATATAGATGCCACATCTGTGACAGGTTAAAAAACTTTTTTTTTAACACCGCCATCTGTTGCACGTAGGAATAAGATACGCTTTACTAAATATGTTACGATTTCATTTCACTGTTTCCGATTGCAGTAATAAGTTTAATTGTCATAGATTTCGATATATTTTCATTTTGATTTAATTAGTTTGTTCGACACTGCGTTGGAACTGAGCCGTGTTGTTTACTATACCGTTCATTTCATGAGTATAAGTATAGATGCCACCCCTGTGACAGGTGAAACCATGCTTTTTTGAAAAACAGCGCCATCTGTTGCACATAAGAGCAACACACGCTATATTATATATGTTACGATTCTATTTCAATGTTTCCGATTGCATTAAATAATTGAATTTTCATAGATTTCGATTTATTTTCATTTTCATTTAATTATTTTGTATGACATTCCATTGGAATTGAGCTGTGTTGCTTACTATACCGTACATTTTGTGAGAATAGTTTATTTGTTTATTTTTTCATTATTTTTCATTTCTTTTTTTTAACTGTTCTTATTTTTCAGTGATGGGAACACCAGATTATTTGATGTTCCCAATTTTATGATGGCAACATCAGAAAGACGAGGGAGAGGGGAATTCTGGGTAGGACGAGGGGACAGGAGTGGAGGATGGTGGGGAGGACGAGAAGACGAGGGAGATGGGGATGGTGGGGAGGACGAGAAGACGAGGGAGTTGGGGATGGTGGGGACAATTGACGGGGGAGTGGAAAATGGTGGGAAGGAAGAGGGTACAGGAGAGGAAGAAATGGTAGGGAGGATGAGGGGAGTAGGAGATGGTGGGAAGGTCGAGGGGACGGTGGAATGGCCAATGGTGAGGAGGAGGAGGGGACGGTGGAGTGGGGGATGTTAGGGAGGACGAGGGGATATATGAATATATATATATATATATATATATATATATATATATATATATATATATATATATATATATATATATATATATATATATATATATATGCGAGGATAAATTCACGTGTGTAAAATATGAGTTTAAGTGTGGGTATACCCACGGGTCATGTGTGTGTATGCGCTCGTGTGGTGCGTGAACCACACATACCCAGGCTAGAGCAATCAGCCTGATGATACGAACACGTGCAGCACAAACACGGGTTAAGCGTCCGAACACTAAGCCACTACCCATGCAAGGTTACCCGAGGCAGAGCTCACGGGCGCTACCATGCCAGGGGAGAGTGACTTATGTGACCTTGGCTCACATGGAAATGCCAGGGTTGGGGAGGAAAAGGGTGACTGCATATAGGGGTAAAGGGGAACAGGGGAGAAGAGTGACACTATATTATATATATATATATATATATATATATATATATATATATATATATATATATATATATATATATATATATATATATATATATATATATATATATATATATATATATATATATATATATATATATATATATAACTGAAAAACTCACACCCCAGAAGTGACTCGAACCCATACTGCCAGGAGCAACGCAACTGGTATGTACAGGGACGCCTTAATCCGCTTGACCATCACGACCGGACAAAAGGAAGTGATAGCCGAAGCTATTTGAACCACTTCCCCGCCGGCACTCGGATGGTAATCTTGGGCATAGCATTTTATCAAATCACCTCATTCTTTGGGGCACACGTGAGGAACGCAAATGCGAACACGCCTGAATGGTCCCCAGGACTATATGCAACTGAAAACTCACACCCCAGAAGTGACTCGAACCCATATTGCCAGGAGCAACGCAACTGGTATGTACAGGGACGCCTTAATCCGCTTGACCATCACCATCGGACAAAAGGAAGTGATAGCCGAAGCTATTGCTATGTTTGTTTCCTTAGTGTAGACTGCAGTGTGGAAACCTCCGCTCCTTTCCATGACTGTTACATCTAGAAAGAGCAGCTTCCCATCCTTCTCCATCTCGTAAGTGAAACGCAACACAGAATTCCGCTCAAATAATTCCTTCAGCTCCTGCAGATGTCTGACATCAGGTACCTGTGTAAAATTGTCATCAACATACCTGCAGTATATGGCCAGTTTCAAGTTCATGTCGACTAAGACCTTTTGCTCGATGGTATCCATGTAGAAGTTCACAAACAGGACACCTAGGGGAGAACCCATGGCGACCCCCATCTACTTGCTTATACATGTGCCCATCCGGGCTCAAGAAGGGTGCCTCTTTAGTACAAGCTTGGAGTAGTTTCCTTAGAATGTTTTCTGGTATGTCATGAGGAGTACAGGCCGGATCACGATACACTCTGTCCGCTATCATCCCGATTGTTTCATCCACAGGTACGTTGGTAAACAGTGATTCTACGTACAACGAGGCTTTTATCCCTGTGGCCCGTGTTTCCCGTAGTAAATCAACAAATTCCTTTGGAGACTTCAGGCTGAAGGCGCAAGGGACATAAGGAGTCAGCAAGCCGTTGAATCGCTTCGCCAGTCTGTACGTGGGTGTGGGTATCTGGCTGATGATTGGCCAAAGTGGGTTTCTAGGCTTATGTGTCTTGACATTTCAATTACCATCAACAGTGAAAAGAAACATAAGAAATATAATGAGAAAATTCATATTAGAATTATTAATCTTACTTTTTCGGTCATATTTAATAATATATATATATATATATATATATATATATATATATATATTATATATATATATATATATATTATATATATATATATATATATATATATATATATATATATATATATATATATATATATATATATATATATATATATATATATATATATATTGTGTATATCACGAAAATAAACACGTGATTAAGAATGTGACAATGTCAGACCACGGAGGAAAAATGAAACAGGAAATTTCCTTAAGTACTTTCGTATATTAAATACATCTTCAGAAGGTCATTTTACAGATCGAGTGATGGGTATAAATAGGCAGGAGAGAGTGGTGAAGTAAGGTGAGGTACAATACTTGGACAAAAGTATTGTACCTCACCTACTTCACCACTCTCCTGCCTATTTATACCCATCACTCGATCTGTAAAATGACCTTCTGAAGATGTATTTAATATACGAAAGTACTTAAGGAAATTTCCTGTTTCATTTTTCCTCCGTGGTCTGACATTGTCACATTCTTAATCACGTGTTTATTTTCGTGATATACATATATATATATATATATATATATATATATATATATATATTATATATAATATATATATATATATATATATATATATATATATATATATATATAATATATATATATATGTGTGTATATCACGAAAATAAACACGTGATTAAGAATGTGACAATGTCAGACCACGGAGGAAAAATGAAACAGGAAATTTCCTTAAGTACTTTCGTATATTAAATACATCTTCAGAAGGTCTTTCTGAAGAAACCTTCTGAAGATGTATTTAATATACGAAAGTACTTAAGGAAATTTCCTGTTTCATTTTTCCTCCGTGGTCTGACATTGTCATATATATATATATGTCGTACCTAGTAGCCAGAACGCACTTCTCTGCCTACTATACAAGGCCCGATTTGCCTAATAAGCCAAGTTTTCATGAATTAATTGTTTTTCGACTACGTAACCTACCTAACCTAACTTTTTCGGCTACCTAACCTAACCTAACCTATATTGATAGGTTAGCTTAGGTTAGGTAGGGTTGGTTAGGTTCGGTCATATATCTACGTTAATTTTAACTCCAATAAAAAAAATTGACCTCATACATAATGAAATGGGTAGCTTTATCATTTCATAAGAACAAAATTAGAGAAAATATATTAATTCATGGAAACTTGGCTTATTAGGCAAATCGGGCCTTGCATAGTAGGCTGAGAAGTGCGTTCTGGCTACTAGGTACGACATATACACACACACACACACACACGGGAGGTGTCTTGCTGCTTAAGGAAGTGGTGGGGGACTGGTCACGATGTGCCAGATCCCCTAATATGCAGTAATAGCTTTATTAAACACCGAGTTAATATTCTGTACTCACGAGCAAACACGCTCGGATCACCCAAGCTGTTACGCATGTAGCCACACACGCCCCTGGAGCCCAGAACACCTCGTGTGCCCTTACCGAACCAACGAGGTTCGGCAAGTACACTGACAGACGAAATGTTACTTCGAAATTATTTCGAAGACTAGCAATTATGTATTGAATAGTCGAAGATGTCTTGACTTAATTGTTATGGCAGACTGAGGTTATGGTGGTGGTGTTGAGTGGTAGTGGTGGTGGTGATGAGTGGTTATGGTGGTGGTGTTGAGTGGTTATGGTGGTGGTCTTAAGTGGTTATAGTGGTGGTGTTGAGTGGTTATGGTGCTGTTGTTGAGTGGTTACGGTGGTGGTGTTGAGTAGTTATGGTGGTTGTGTTGAGTGGTTATGGTGGTGGTGTTGAGTGATTATGGTGGTGTTGAGTAGTTATGGTGGTGTGTTGAGTGGTTATTGTGGTTGTGTTCAGTGGTTGTGGTGGTGGTGTTGAGTGGTTATTGTAGAGGTGTTGAGTGGTTATGGTGGTGGTCTTAAGTGGTTATAGTGGTGGTGTTGAGTGGTTATGAGGTGGTGTTGAGTGGTTATGGTGGTGGTGCTGAGTGGTTATGGTGGTTGTGGTGTTGAGAGATTTAGGTGGTGGTGGTGTTGAGTGATTATGGTGGTGGTGGTGTTGAGTAGTTATGGTGGTGTTGTTGCGTGGTTATGGTGGTGCTGGTGTTGAGTGGTTATGGTGATGGTGTTGAGTGGTTATGGTGGTGTTGTTGATTGGTTATGGTGGTGGAGGTGTTGAGTGGTTATGAAGTGGTGTTGAGTGGTTATGATGGTGGTGTTGAGTGGTTATGGTGGTGGTGTTGAATGATATGGTGGAGGTGTTGAGTGGTTATTGAGGTGGTGTTGAGTGGTTATGCTGGTGGTGTTGAGTGGTTATGGTGGTGGTTTTGTGTGGTTATTGTAGTGGTGTTGAGTGGTTATTGTGGTGGTGGTGAGTGGTTATGGAGTGGTGTTGAGTGGTTATGGTGGTGGTGGTGTTAAGTGGTTATTGTGGTGGTGGTGGTGAGTTGTTATGGTGCTGGTGTTGAGTGGTTATGGTGGTGGTGTTTAGTGATTGTGGTGGTGGTGTTGTTGAGTAGATATGGTGGTGGTGTTGAGTGGTTATGTTGGTGGTGTTGATTGGTTATGTTGGTGGTGTTGAGTGGTTATGGTGGTGGTGGTGTTTAGTGGTTATAGTGGTGGTGGTGTTGAGTGGTTATGGTGGTGGTGGTGTTGAGTGGTTAGGGTGGAGGTGTTGAGTGGTTATAGTGGTAGTGGTGTTGAGTGGTTATTGTGGTGGTGTTGAGTGGTTATGGTGGTGGTGGTGTTGATTGGTTGTGTTGGTGGTGGTGTTGAGTGGTTATGGTGGTGGTGGTGTTGAGTGGTTATGGTAGTGGTGGTGTTGAGTGGTTATTGTGGTGGTGTTGAGTGGTTATAGTGGTGGTGGTGTTGAGTGGTTATAGTGGTGGTGGTGTTGAGTGGTTAGGGTGGAGGTGTTGAGTGGTTATGGTGGTGTTGTTGAGTGTTTATGGTGATGTTGTTGAGTGGTTATGGTGGTGGTGTTGTTGGGTTATGGTGGTGGTGATGTTGAGTGGTTATTGTGGTGGTGGTGTTGTTGGGTTATGGTGGTGGTGATGTTGAGTGGTTATTGTGGTGGTGGTGTTGAGTGGTTATTGTGGTAGTGGTGATGAGTGGTTATGGTGGTGGTGTTGAGTGGTTATGGTGGTGGTCTTAAGTGGTTATAGTGGTGGTGTTGAGTGGTTATGGTGCTGTTGTTGAGTGGTTACGGTGGTGGTGTTGAGTAGTTATGGTGGTTGTGTTGAGTGGTTATGGTGGTGGTGTTGAGTGATTATGGTGGTGTTGAGTAGTTATGGTGGTGGTGTTGAGTGGTTGATAGTGGTGTGTTGAGTAGTTATGGTGGTGGTGTTGAGTGGTTATTGTGGTTGTGTTCAGTGGTTGTGGTGGTGGTGTTGAGTGGTTATTGTAGAGGTGTTGAGTGGTTATGGTGGTGGTCTTAAGTGGTTATAGTGGTGGTGTTGAGTGGTTATGAGGTGGTGTTGAGTGGTTATGGTGGTGGTGCTGAGTGGTTATGGTGGTTGTGGTGTTGAGAGATTAAGGTGGTGGTGGTGTTGAGTGATTATGGTGGTGGTGGTGTTTGAGTAGTTATGGTGGTGTTGTTGCGTGGTTATGGTGGTGCTGGTGTTGAGTGGTTATGGTGATGGTGTTGAGTGGTTATGGTGGTGTTGTTGATTGATTATGGTGGTGGAGGTGTTGAGTGGTTATTGAAGTGGTGTTGAGTGGTTATGATGGTGGTGTTGAGTGGTTATGGTGGTGGTGTTGAATGATATTGGTGGAGGTGTTGAGTGGTTATTGAGGTGGTGTTGAGTGGTTATGATGGTGGTGTTGAGTGGTTATGGTGGTGGTTTTGTGTGGTTATTGTAGTGGTGTTGAGTGGTTATTGTGGTGGTGGTGAGTGGTTATGGAGTGGTGTTGAGTGGTTATGGTGGTGGTGGTGTTAAGTGGTTATTGTGGTGGTGGTGGTGAGTTGTTATGGTGCTGGTGTTGAGTGGTTATGGTGGTGGTGTTTAGTGATTGTGGTGGTGGTGTTGTTGAGTAGATATGGTGGTGGTGTTGAGTGGTTATGTTGGTGGTGTTGATTGGTTATGTTGGTGGTGTTGAGTGGTTATGGTGGTGGTGGTGTTTAGTGGTTATAGTGGTGGTGGTGTTGAGTGGTTATGGCGGTGGTGGTGTTGAGTGGTTAGGGTGGAGGTGTTGAGTGGTTATAGTGGTAGTGGTGTTGAGTGGTTATTGTGGTGGTGTTGAGTGGTTATGGTGGTGGTGGTGTTGATTGGTTGTGTTGGTGGTGGTGTTGAGTGGTTATGGTGGTGGTGGTGTTGAGTGGTTATGGTAGTGGTGGTGTTGAGTGGTTATTGTGGTGGTGTTGAGTGGTTATAGTGGTGGTGGTGTTGAGTGGTTATAGTGGTGGTGGTGTTGAGTGGTTAGGGTGGAGGTGTTGAGTGGTTATGGTGGTGTTGTTGAGTGTTTATGGTGATGTTGTTGAGTGGTTATGGTGGTGGTGTGTTGGGTTATGGTGGTGGTTGAGTTGAGTGGTTATTGTGGTGGTGGTGTTTGAGTGGTTATTGTGGTAGTGGTGATGAGTGGTTATGGTGGTGGTGTTGAGTGGTTATGGTGGTGGTCTTAAGTGGTTATAGTGGTGGTGTTGAGTGGTTATGGTGCTGTTGTTGAGTGGTTACGGTGGTGGTGTTGAGTAGTTATGGTGGTTGTGTTGAGTGGTTATGGTGGTGGTGTTGAGTGATTATGGTGGTGTTGAGTAGTTATGGTGGTGGTGTTGAGTGGTTATAGTGGTGTGTTGAGTAGTTATGGTGGTGTGTTGAGTGGTTATTGTGGTTGTGTTCAGTGGTTGTGGTGGTGGTGTTGAGTGGTTATTGTAGAGGTGTTGAGTGGTTATGGTGGTGGTCTTAAGTGGTTATAGTGGTGGTGTTGAGTGGTTATGAGGTGGTGTTGAGTGGTTATGGTGGTGGTGCTGAGTGGTTATGGTGGTTGTGGTGTTGAGAGATTAAGGTGGTGGTGGTGTTGAGTGATTATGGTGGTGGTGGTGTTGAGTAGTTATGGTGGTGTTGTTGCGTGGTTATGGTGGTGCTGGTGTTGAGTGGTTATGGTGATGGTGTTGAGTGGTTATGGTGGTGTTGTTGATTGATTATGGTGGTGGAGGTGTTGAGTGGTTATTGAAGTGGTGTTGAGTGGTTATGATGGTGGTGTTGAGTGGTTATGGTGGTGGTGTTGAATGATATTGGTGGAGGTGTTGAGTGGTTATTGAGGTGGTGTTGAGTGGTTATGATGGTGGTGTTGAGTGGTTATGGTGGTGGTTTTGTGTGGTTATTGTAGTGGTGTTGAGTGGTTATTGTGGTGGTGGTGAGTGGTTATGGAGTGGTGTTGAGTGGTTATGGTGGTGGTGGTGTTAAGTGGTTATTGTGGTGGTGGTGGTGAGTTGTTATGGTGCTGGTGTTGAGTGGTTATGGTGGTGGTGTTTAGAGATTGTGGTGGTGGTGTTGTTGAGTAGATATGGTGGTGGTGTTGAGTGGTTATGTTGGTGGTGTGATTGGTTATGTTGGTGGTGTTGAGTGGTTATGGTGGTGGTGGTGTTTAGTGGTTATAGTGGTGGTGGGTGTGAGTGGTTATGGTGGTGGTGGTGTTGAGTGGTTAGGGTGGAGGTGTTGAGTGGTTATAGTGGTAGTGGTGTTGAGTGGTTATTGTGGTGGTGTTGAGTGGTTATGGTGGTGGTGGTGTTGATTGGTTGTGTTGGTGGTGGTGTTGAGTGGTTGGTTGCTGGTGGTGGTGGTGTTGAGTGGTTATGGTAGTGGTGGTGTTGAGTGGTTATTGTGGTGGTGTTGAGTGGTTATAGTGGTGGTGGTGTTGAGTGGTTATAGTGGTGGTGGTGTTGAGTGGTTAGGGTGGAGGTGTTGAGTGGTTATGGTGGTGTTGTTGAGTGTTTATGGTGATGTTGTTGAGTGGTTATGGTGGTGGTGTTGTTGGGTTATGGTGGTGGTGATGTTGAGTGGTTATTGTGGTGGTGGTGTTGAGTGGTTATTGTGGTAGTGGTGTTGAGTTGTTATGGTGCTGGTGGTGTTGAGCTGTTATTGTGGTGGTGTTGTTGAGTGGTTATGGTGGTGGTGTTGAGTGATTATGGTGGTGGTGTTGATGGGTTATGGTGGTGGTGATGTTGAGTGGTTATGGTGGTGGTGGTGTTGACTGGTTATGGTAGAGGTGTTGAGTGGTTATGGTGGTTGTGGTGTTGAGTGATTATAGTGGTGGTGTTGAGTGGTTATGGTGGTGGTTTTGTGTGGTTATTGTAGTGGTGTTGAGTGGTTATTGTAGTGGTGGTGGGTGGTTATGGAGTGGTGTTGAGTGGTTATGGTGGTGGTGTTGAGTGGTTATTGTGGTGGTGGTGAGTGGTTATTGTAGTAGTGTTGAGTGGTTATGATGGTGGTGTTAAGTGGTTATTGTGGTGGTGGTGGTGAGTTGTTATGGTGCTGGTGTTGAGTGGTTATGGTGGTGGTGTTTAGTGATTGTGGTGGTGGTGTTGTTGAGTAGATTATGGTGGTGGTGTTGAGTGGTTATGTTGGTGGTGTTGATTGGTTATGTTGGTGGTGTTGAGTGGTTATGGTGGTGGTGGTGTTTAGTGGTTATAGTGGTGGTGGTGTTGAGTGGTTATGGTGGTGGTGGTGTTGAGTGGTTAGGGTGGAGGTGTTGAGTGGTTATAGTGGTGGTGGTGTTGAGTGGTTATTGTGGTGGTGTTGAGTGGTTATGGTGGTGGTGGTGTTGATTGGTTGTGTTGGTGGTGGTGTTGAGTGGTTATGGTGGTGGTGGTGTTGAGTGGTTATGGTGGTGGTGGTGTTGAGTGGTTATTGTGGTGGTGTTGAGTGGTTATAGTTGTGGTGGTGTTGAGTGGGGTATAGTGGTGGTGGTGTTGAGTGGTTAGGGTGGTGTTGTTGAGTGTTTATGGTGATGTTGTTGAGTGGTTATGGTGGTGGTGTTGTTGGGTTATGGTGGTGGTGATGTTGAGTGGTTAGTGTGGTGGTGGTGTTGAGTGGTTATTGTGGTAGTGGTGTTGAGTTGTTATGGTGCTGGTGGTGTTGAGCTGTTATTGTGGTGGTGTTGTTGAGTGGTTATGGTGGTGGTGTTGAGTGATTATGGTGGTGGTGTTGATGGGTTATGGTGGTGGTGATGTTGAGTGGTTATGGTGGTGGTGGTGTTGAGTGGTTATTGTAGTGGTGGTGTTGAGTGGTTATGGTGGTGGTGGTGTTGAGTGGTTATAGTGGTGGTGGTGTTGAGTGGTAATGGTATGTGTTGGTGGTGGTGTTGAGTGGTTATGGTGGTGGTGTTGAGTGGTTATGGTGGTGGTGGTGTTAAGTGGTTAAGTGGTGGTGGTGTTGAGTGGTTTTGGTGGTGGTGGTGTTAAGTGGTTATGGTGGTGGAGGTGTTGAGTGGTTATGGTGGTGGTGGTGTTGAGTGGTTATGTATGTGGCGTTGAGTGGTTATGGTGGTGGTGGTGTTGAGTGGTTATGGTGGTGGTGGTGGTGTTGAGTTGTTATGTTGGTGGTGTTGAGTGGTTATGGTGGTGGTGGTGTTGAGTGGTTATTTTGGTGGTGTTGAGTGGTTATGATGGTGGTGATGTTGAGTGGTTATAGTGGTGGTGTTGAGTGGTTCTGATGGTGGTAGTGATGAGTGGTTATGGTGGTGGTGTTGAGTGGTTATGATGGTGGTAGTGATGAGTGGTTTGGTGGTGGTGTTGAGTGGTTATGATGGTGGTGGTGTTGAGTGGTTATAGTGGTGGTGTTGAGTGGTTATGATGGTGGTGGTGTTGAGTGGTTATAGTGGTGGTGTTGAGTGGTTATGATGGTGGTGTTGAGTGGTTATGGTGGTGGTGTTGAGTGGTTATGATATGGTACTGAGTCACTGTAAACCAGAGTGAAATCTAGAGTGCCCTATGTAGTCAACCACATATAAATAAAAAACTCCATGCACATACACAACCTAGAATTCTGCAATGCTGATTTGCAGCGCAAAAAAAAAAAAAAATTACCAAATAAAGCACTGCTGAAGTTGTAGTGGATCACGGTAGTGGGACTCGAAGCCATCTTTTCCAAGACGGTCGAGCCAGACCTCTCTATTATCTCCAATTTTTTCAAGACACATACCTGCTTCTGTGTCTTAGTCGTGTGTCTGTGTAACTCAGCGCCTTTGCTTGCCTCTCTTTCGCTTTGTGCTAAATTTGCGGCTTGGGTGATTATTTCTGCTTTCATGGAAGAACCAGACTGTTGTTGTATGTTGATGGCATAGTGTGGTGGCCCACTGTCACTACTAGTGATGCTACAGGCTTGGTGTTGGCACTTATCTTCCTTTTATTAATAATATACTATAAGAGCAAGAAGACCGCCAGGCTGCTCATCAAGAACTCTCCTGAGACCAAACAAACCTCCTTGAAAGAGACAAATGTTGTCTATTCCTTCACTTTCTCACTTGGGGACTGTCAGCCCCAACGTATTCAATATATAGGCAAGACAACAACCTACCCTTCAAGACGCCTAACAATGCACAGGCGGCAACAACCTACTCTTCAAGACGCCTAACAATGCACAAGCGGCAACAACCTACCCTTCAAGACGCCTAACAATGCACCAGCGGCAACAACCAACCCTTCAAGACGCCTAACAATGCACAAGCGGCAACAACCTACCCTTCAAGACGCCTAACAATGCACCAGCGGCAACAACCAACCCTTCAAGACGCCTAACAATGCACAAGCGGCAACAACCTACCCTTCAAGACGCCTAACAATGCACCAGCGGCAACAACCAACCCTTCAAGACGCCTAACAATGCACAAGCAGCAACAACCTACCCTTCAAGACGCCTAACAATGCACAAGCGGCAACAACCTACCCTTCAAGACGCCTAACAATGCACAAGCGGCAACAACCTACCCTTCAAGACGCCTAACAATGCACCAGCGGCAACAACCAACCCTTCAAGACGCCTAACAATGCACAAGCGGCAACAACCAACCCTTCAAGACGCCTAACAATGCACAAGCGGGAACAACCTACCCTTCAAGACGCCTAACAATGCACAAGCGGCAAGGACCGCGGCAAGGACCGCGGCAAGGCCAACACCAAGCCTGTAGCATCACTAGTAGTGACAGTGGGCCACCACACTATGCCATCAACATACAACAACAGTCTGGCTCTTCCATGAAAGCAGAAATAATTACATATAATCTCTACACATCACTAGAGATATACTCACAAACAACACCAAAATAACGGAGAGATACCGCGATAACAGAAGACTGGACATGTTCGAGGCATTATAGATACAGCACACCAAGCCACGCACCAATAGCCAACTACCACCACATTACACTCTACACATCATGTCAACACCAGCCATCATGTCAACACCAGCCATCATGTCAACACCAGCCATCATGTCAACACCAGCCATCATGTCAACACCAGCCATCATGTCAACACCATCCATCATGTCAACACCATCCATCATGTCAACACCAGCCATCATGTCAACACCAGCCATCATGTCAACACCAGCCATCATGTCAACACCAGCCATCATGTCAACACCAGCCATCATGTCAACACCAGCCACCATGTCAACACCATCCATCATGTCAACACCAGCCATCATGTCAACACCAGCCATCATGTCAACACCAGCCATCATGTCAACACCAGCCATCATGTCAACACCAGCCATCATGTCAACACCAGCCATCATGTCAACACCAGCCACCATGTCAACACCAGCCATCATGTCAACACCAGCCATCATGTCAACACCAGCCATCATGTCAACACCATCCATCATGTCAACACCATCCATCATGTCAACACCAGCCATCATGTCAACACCAGCCATCATGTCAACACCAGCCATCATGTCAACACCATCCATCATGCCAACACCAGCCATCATGCCAACACCAGCCATCATGTCAACACCAGCCATCATGTCAACACCAGCCATCATGTCAACACCAGCCATCATGTCAACACCAGCCATCATGTCAACACCAGCCATCATGTCAACACCAGCCATCATGTCAACACCAGCCATCATGTCAACACCAGAGTGACAAGATACACTCCACCTGTAAGTGAGGTGCTTCTTCACCTTCACCTCAACACCTTCACCTCAACACCTTCACCTCAACACCTTCACCTCATCACCTTCACCTCATCACCTTCATCTCAACACCTTCACCTCAACACCTTCACCTAATCACCTTCACCTCATCACCTTCACCTCAACACCTTCACCTCAACACCTTCACCTCAACACCTTCACCTCAACACCTTCACCTCAACACCTTCACCTCAACACCTTCACCTCATCACCTTCACCTCAACACCTTCACCTCAACACCTTCACCTCAACACCTTCACCTCAACACCTTCACCTCATCACCTTCACCTCAACACCTTCACCTCATCACCTTCACCTCATCACCTTCACCTCATCACCTTCACCTCATCACCTTCACCTCAACACCTTCACCTCATCACCTTCACCTCAACACCTTCACCTCAACACCTTCACCTCATCACCTTCACCTCAACACCTTCACCTCAGCACCTTCACCTCATCACCTTCACCTCATCCTCGGATACATATCATTAAGCAAGACAATTTATATTGATTCCAACTCTGCCGTTGACAATGTTAACAAGAGTTAACGAAACGCAGCTCTTAGTGTCAGGCTAAATAAATCTGTGAAAATGAACTTGAGAGTTAATTTTTCATCTTCCTTTTGAGGTGAAGAAAAGCGTGAGGAAAATAGAGAAGATTCGTGTTAGAATGATTGATCTCACATATATTATTATAATATGTACGACCTCCTTTGCTACGACAAACTTCCAAAACATTCAGTGAATAACAAAGCTTGAGACCAAGAGAATCAATTTTAATTCTTAATTCTTAATTCTTAATTAACTTTAATTCTTCATCTACGAATTCTGAACTAACAACACGAAGAGCTCTTAGATATATAGAGGAAAAAATTGATCGTTTCACAGTGTATCTAGTCCTTGAGTTGTGAAGAAAGATCGAGGTAATTGTACCTGACGGCATTGAAAGAAAGAAGGAATAGGGCAGACATGATAACGATGTACAAGACACTAAATGGGATTGACAAAGTAGATATAGAAGAAATTTACAAATTTAGGAACAGCAGGGCGACAATTTTCAATTGCAAATTGAAAATATAGAAAAAGTCACAGATGTTAGAATTTGTTTTTATCCTGTGTTATAAATTAGTTAAACACACACAGTGATGTACATTCGAATACATACATAATTGTATTAGAGCAACGAGACACTACTCTCGAGGACTCCCAACGGTCCAAACATATACTATTTTTACGTGCAAAATAACTTCAAATGTGTACTGATGTAAGAGTTACGAGAATGATACACTCAGGTAAAGATTAAAAGACATTTCGGTAGGATTCTGATACACTCAAATAATGGTACAAGAAGTGACTGTTAGAATTTAACTCTCGCAAATGCAAAGTTATGATCATGGGTGTTTGAAGCATAAGGCGTGGGACAACCATTTTCGTAATTGGGAAGCGAAAAACTATGGACATTAATATGACGCTGAATCTGTTCTCACATGAAGAACGTACATATGTAAGAATGAAGAACACTGCAGGAAATCTAATGGCCCAAACGAGGCAGATCCTGGGCAGACTGCATTTTCCTGTTCTTGGACTGCCAGAATGCGTCTGTCATGTGCTCCACCCAAGCGACTCTTATGTAAACTAGAAAAGCAGACTGGAATATCATGAAGACATACTAAATAGAATTGCTAAACTAATGAGGTCAATCAGTACAAGGAGTGATAAAGAAGAAAAATGGACAGATCTTATCAAATTTCTGTCAAACCTGCACTTGGAAGTTACGCGGCGAACCCCTGTCCATTATCTTACCCAGTGATTTGAACCTTAAATCAAGAATACCCATTTCCGAACCAATATTTACTCATGTGAACAAAAGAATGGGATCTAGGATGAGTTACTCAGGTCATTGCTGTCCCTAAACCTGTTCGATTCATATCTATTGTTTCGTGTTCTAATTTTCTGTAGATATGTTTAAAACATTATTGCTTTTCAACTTGTTATACCCTTTCAGCCATTTATATGGTCCAATCAGGTAGCCTCTTACTTTTGTAGAGCCTAATGTAAATTAAGCATTTTAATCTCTCTGAATTAACTTTTAATCTCTCTAGGATGAATTAAGTTATCCTTCTCTGTACATGTTCAAGTGAATTTATTGTCGTTCTATAAAAGGGTGACCAAACATCTGTATAATCTTAATTGGATCTAACATAGAAAGATAAAGATGAAAGAATAATATTAGATATCTTATTGCTAAGGGTTCTAGAAATCTATCCTAGTATCCTATTCCTTTTATACCGTTGGTATATATATATATATATATATATATATATATATATATATATATATATATATATATATATATATATGCGAACAAGCCTGAATGGTCCCCAGGACAATATGCAACTGAAAACTCACACCCCAGAAGTGACTCGAACCCATACTCCCAGATGCCACGCAACTGGTATGTACAAGACGCCTTAATCCACTTGACCATCACGACCGGACATAATGAGGTGATAGCCGAGGCTATTTGAACCACCCCACCGCCGGCACTCGGATAGTAATCTTGGGCATAGCATTTTACCAAATCACCTCATTCTTTGGGGCACACGTGAGGAACACAAATGCGAACAAGCCTGAATGGTCCCCAGGACAATATGCAACTGAAAACTCACACCCCAGAAGTGACTCGAACCCATACTCCCAGATGCCACGCAACTGGTATGTACAAGACGCCTTAATCCACTTGACCATCACGACCGGACATAATGAGGTGATAGCCGAGGCTATTTGAACCACCCCACCGCCGGCACTCGGATAGTAATCTTGGGCATAGCATTTTACCAAATCACCTCATTCTTTGGGGCACACGTGAGGAACACAAATGCGAACAAGCCTGAATGGTCCCCAGGACAATATGCAACTGAAAACTCACACCCCAGAAGTGACTCGAACCCATACTCCCAGATGCCACGCAACTGGTATGTACAAGACGCCTTAATCCACTTGACCATCACGACCGGACATAATGAGGTGATAGCCGAGGCTATTTGAACCACCCCACCGCCGGCACTCGGATAGTAATCTTGGGCATAGCATTTTACCAATCACCTCATTCTTTGGGGCACACGTGAGGAACACAAATGCGAACAAGCCTGAATGGTCCCCAGGACAATATGCAACTGAAAACTCACACCCCAGAAGTGACTCGAACCCATACTCCCAGATGCCACGCAACTGGTATGTACAAGACGCCTTAATCCACTTGACCATCACGACCGGACATAATGAGGTGATAGCCGAGTGCCGGCGGTGGGGTGGTTCAAATAGCCTCGGCTATCACCTCATTATGTCCGGTCGTGATGGTCAAGTGGATTAAGGCGTCTTGTACATACCAGTTGCGTGGCATCTGGGAGTATGGGTTCGAGTCACTTCTGGGGTGTGAGTTTTCAGTTATATATATATATATATATATATATATATATATATATATATATATATATATATATATATATATATATATATATATATTATTGGTCGCCCGGATGGTATCACAGTGAACCCCTGGAAGAATGGCAAGCAGTTGGTATGGGACTATACGTGCTTACCAACCCTGGCTAACACCTACATTAACCTCAGTGTGCGGTGGCGCTGCCACCCACAGGGAAGCAGCCAAATCCCGTAAGTATAGTGAACTGGATCACCACTACAATTTTGTCCCCATTGCTTCTGAGACACTCGGCGCCTGGGGTAAAAGTACTACCATTTTTTTGAAGGAACTGGGTTCTAGGCTCATTGAAACAACAAGGGACCCAAGAGCTGCAAGCTTTCTTTTCCAGCGCCTCAGTGTGGCGATACAGAGGGGAAATGCGCACTGCATCCAGGGTTCCTGCCCGCCATCTGAGGAGCTGGAGGAACTCGACAACATATAACCATCTTTGTATCCCATATGTAACTCCTTTTTTGTAACAAAGTTCAAATAAAGTAAATATATATGTGTACATACAAAAGAATGGGGGTGGTAGGAGAAGATAATATTAGTGATCAGTTAGAAACCACAAGGTCTCCCCTGAATACTTTTTATTTTCTTCTCCGAGGCTATGGGTCCCCACATTGGCACCAGAGGTGGTACCCTTATATATTTATATATATATATATATATATATATATATATATATATATATATATATATATATATATATATATATATGTCGTAGCTAGTAGCCAGAACGCACTTCTCAGCCTACTATGCAAGGCCAAATTTGCCTAGTAAGCCAAGTTTTCCTGAATTAATATTTTTCTCTACCTTTTTTACCTATGAAACCTAACCTAAAGGCTACCTATTTAACCTAACCTATGATAGGTCAGGTTTTGTTTAGGTAGGTAGGGTTTACCGTAGTTAGGTTCGGTCACCAACCCTACCTAACCTAAACTAACCTATCTTTATAGGTTAGCTTAGGTTAGGTAGCCGAAAAAGTTAGGTTTAGGTTCGGTTAGGTAGGTTAGGTAGTCGAAAAAACATTAATTCATGAAAACTTGGCTTATTAGGCAAATCGAGCCTTGCATAGTAGGCTGAGAAGTGCGTTCTGGCTACTAGGTACGACATATATATATATATATATATATATATATATATATATATATATATATATATATATATATATATATATATATATATATATATATATATATATATATTGTTTGGTTAAAGATCCCTTTTAATCAAGACTTCCAGATCTCGTTTCTATTCAGATTTTCCTGTTTCGACTTAGTCCAGATGATAAATAAGAGAAATAACTCTTTTTACTAACTGCAATTTATTTACTAGCAGAGATAACTTTGATATTATTACCTAGGTATAGTAGCATTATATTTTTAACTTTAAACTGCATCTGATTTTTGCCAATTTTAAAAGCCTATCTAGATAGTGTTGTAGATACTGAATTTTCATCCAAATTTATTATCTACCCTATTTTTGTATCTTTACACATCTGCAAATATTACTCTTCGATTCAATATATAAATCGTCTATATACGCTATAAACGATTCAGGATACGACTATAAAGGTTACAGGACATAGCTTTGGAGTGCCTTTTATACCAGTTTCCCCTTCAGATACTTACTGTCGCATTCCCGTCAAATAATCAAAGTTCTGATCCAACGTAGGCTAAAATTACCGATACAATTGGCCTTATACTTTTAATGTCTCTCGTGAGGCACAGCATCAGAAGCTCGGCTTAAAGGGTCAAGATACAGAGTGTCGCATTCGTTCGCTCTATCAAGTGCTTGAATATTCATTAAAAAGAATTGGATAAAATTTGTTCAATAAGAACACTCATCCATACATAATTATGTAAAAACAAATTAGTAGTAAAGTAAAACAATGTTGTTTTAGTTTATTAAAACAATGCTGTGAATCCTTTATTTATCTATGTTTTCATTATATAAATAAATGTTTTTTTTGTGATTATCGATAATAGTCATTTTCTTACAATAGTGGTTAAGCAAATTAGACGATAGTTCGAAACAGGTAATATATATCTCTCCTGTCGTAAATGTCGGCACCACATTTGCAGCCCTCCACGACTCTGGTATTCTTCAGCTTAGATCCGAAAGACAAGGGCTCAATGAACTCTTCTTTACATTCCTTCAGCATCCTGGTGTATATATACATTGGCCCTGAGAACGTGATGGCCTTTAAGTTTTCGGTCTGTTTAACTGTTTCTTCTTTATTAACCACTAAACTAGTCCACTTGTTAGCTTCCCTAACCTATATAAATGTGTCCTGATGCAGACATATTTTGAACTTTTCTCTGATAAATACAGGGACAAAAATTTAAAAAATTACCACTAAATTTACTTAATTTTTCATTTGTCAATAACTTATCACATTTGTCAAGGGCCCCGATCTTCTCCTCAACCTTTGTTTGATACATCTGAGATATACCTAAAGAACAAAATCTATATATTAGATATCGTTGATATAGTGACAATGGTGTAGTGGTTAAGACACTCGCCTGGCGTTTCGCGAGCACTTTGTCCAGGGTTCCTAACCTGGCCGGGGAGGATTTACTGGGCGTTAATCCTTAGCTGTAGCCTCTGTTTTCCCACTAGTAAAATGGGAACCTGGTTGTTAAACGATTTGGCGGGGTCGTATTCCGGGGAATATTAGTATTAAGGACTTGCCCGACACGCTACGCGTGCTAGTGGCTGTACATGAATGTAAGAACTGTTGTCTGTATATATATATATATATATATATATATATATATATATATATATATATATATATATATATATATATATATATATATATATATAGTACCTAGTAGCCAGAACGCACTTCTCAGCCTACTGTGCAAGGTCCGATTTGCCTAATAAGCCAAGTTTTCCTGAATTTAAATATTTTTCAAGTTTTTTTCTCATGAAATGATAGAGCTATCCATTTCATTATGTGTGAGTTAATTTTGTTAAATTTAAGTTAAAACTAACGTAGATATAAGACCGAACCTAACCAACCCTACCTAACCTAACCTAACCTAACCTAACTTTACCTAACCTAAACTAACAGAACTACATCAATAATTTATGTTCTTAATATAATATAATAATATTAATTCAAATAAACTAATTGGGAACAATTTATTGAAAATAAAGAAAATCACTCGGCCTTTTAGGCAAATCGGGCCTTGTATAGTAAGCCGAGAAGTGCGTTCTGGCTACTAGGTACGACATATGTATATATATGTATATATATATATACATATATATACATATATATATATATATATATATATATATATATATATATATATATATATATATATATATATATATATATATATTGGAGGTATTGTGGTTTCTGTATACAGAAACAGAACAGAAACCACAATAACTCCAATAAAATTATATTACAAATCAACCATGCACAGTGAACATATAAAAGAGGAAAGAATAATGAAAGAAATAATCCGTAAAGGAGTAAAAAGCATTACTCCTAACCAAAACATAAACCTGATAATATTC
This sequence comes from Procambarus clarkii, assembly GCF_020424385.1. Lineage (NCBI taxonomy): Eukaryota > Metazoa > Arthropoda > Malacostraca > Decapoda > Cambaridae > Procambarus > Procambarus clarkii. The sequence continues at coordinate 57,956 of NW_025569712.1, read as the reverse complement.
TACAAAACCAAGAAGACTTCCGAATTCCTTATCAAAAACAGTCCGAAGCCGACGGAGAACCCTTTACAGCAGTCAAGCGTTGTATACATGTACACTTGCCCCCACGAAGGATGTAACCTTCAATGTAAGTACATAGGTATGACGCCGACCAAGCTGACGAGGCGTTTGACATGCCATCTTCAATCCGGTGCCCCCAGGAATCATATGAGACAAGCCCATGACATCACCCTAACAAGAGAAATGTTGAACAAAAATACCCGTATAATAGACAAAACCCAAGATGCAAGAAGATTACAAATTCTTGAAGCAATTCCCATAAGAATAGAACAACCTATCATGAACACCCAAATCACGGAACTATTTACTCTACCCACCATAAGAGTAAGGACAAGACCAGAACATAACGATGCCAACACAGAAGACACTGTTCAACATAACAGGCCAATTACACCTGATTAATCTTTGTATGTAGATAGGAGCTGCATCGTATGGGCCAATAGGCCTTCCGCAGTTACCTCTATTCTTATGTTCTTATATGCTTCATCCCCCATTTATCCCTTATGTATCCCCATGTTTTTACCTTTATTGTCTTATCACCTGACCCAGTGCAGGTATAAATCAACCAGTTCTGAAAATTCTTTTTACTTGAGAATGAACCATGGAGGTTCGAAACGTTGTGCAAATTGTATAAATAAGTGTAATACATTCTATAGTAATTCACTTTTTTCTTCATCTTGAAATTACGAAAATGAGTTTTGGAGAACTCCTCTTTCAGCTAAGCCCTGATGCTAAGAAAATAGTTAGAGGGATAGAAGCCCTAAATCAGAAGATAGTAAATACAGAATATGCGGTCATATTCAATGAGACATGTGTATATATATATATATATATATATATATATATATATATATATATATATATATATATATATATATATATATATATATATATATATATATATATATATATATATATATATATTTTGGTATATATTTCTTGTAAACATATATTGTTGAATATAACCGAAAGGGTAAGATTAATGGTTCTAACACGAATCTCTCAATATTTCTTATGTTTTTCTTCAGTCAAGGGTAGTTGAAAAATTAACTCTCCAAAGTTCATTTTCACACTATATTTATGGTCTGACGCCTAGAAGCGTTTCACAAGGTACTCTTTACATTTTCAAAGACAAATTTTCCATACTCTGCCAATGCTTATATTTGCTAGGGGTGAGGTGATACAGAACATGATTGAGATGAACAATGGATCAATTGCGCAATGGGTATGGTGCACTATTTTCTTGCTTCAGTGTTAGTTCGGGGTCTTGAAATGGGTAAAATGTAATTATGTGTTAATTGGCTGTTGATTGCTGGTTTTGACTTTTTGATGTGAAGTGCCTCAATGATGTCGAGTCTCCTTTTGTCGTTGTGCATGTCGATAATTTCTGTATTGCTTGTTAAGATTTCTCTGGTGATGGTCTGGTTGCATGAGGAGATTATATGCTCCTTGATAGAGCCCTGTTGTTTGTGCATTGTTAATCGCCAAGAAAGAGACGTTGTTGTCTTGCCTATATACTGAGATCTTTGGGGTTGACAGTCCCCAAGTGGGCATGTGAAGGCATAGACGACGTTGGTCTCTTTTATGGCGTTCTGTTTGCTATCTGGAGAGTTCTTCGTGAGTAGGTTGACCATCTTCTTGTTTTTTGTAGTAAATTGTTAATTGTATCTTCTGATTTGTGTCTGTTGGGATAACGTTCCTATTAATAATGTCTTTCGGGACACTTTTCTCCATTTTGTGAGCCGCCGGAAAGAAGTTCCTGTAAAACTGTCTAATAGGGAGCCTGACAGCTGAGTGGACAGCGCTTCGAATTTGTAGTCTTGAGATTCCGGGTTCGATTCCCGGTGGAGGTGGAGACAAATGGGCAAAAAGTTTCTTTCACCCTGATGCCCCTGTTACCTAGCAGTAAATAGGTACCTGGGAGTTGGACAGCTGCTACGGGCTGCTTCCTGGGGGGTGTGGTGGAACAAATAGGAGGCCTGGACGAGAACCGGGTCGCGGGTACGCTAAGACCCGAAATCATCTCAACATAGGGGAAACAAGTGTTGTGTTAGTTGACTCTTCAGAGGTTGCATGGCGGGTCACCTTCCTTTTAATAACGTCTTCCACATAACCGTTAGAGAAGCCATTATTGACTAGGACTTGCCTCACTCTACAGAGTTCCTAGTCGACCTGCTTCCAACCAGAACTGTGAGTGAGAGCTCGGTCAACTTAGGCATTGACAACACTCCACTTGTACCTGTCTGGGCAGTCACTATTGGCATTAAGGCACATTCCTATGTTAATTTTTCAACTTCCCTCGACAGTGAAGAAAAATATAAGAAATATTGAGAAGATTCGTGTCAGAATCAGTAATCCTACCTTTTCAGTCATATTCATATATATATATATATATATATATATATATATATATATATATATATATATATATATATATATATATATATATATATAGGACAGCAAGGTGAGTAGAGGCCCAAGCACAAATAACCAAAACATTAGCCTTATGTTTAACAAGCTAATTAGAAAAGATACGTTGCTTTATCAATTAACTGGACCGAATTTAAGAAGCCTTTTTAGAGCCCTGTGAAGTTCTTAAGGAATGCCCTCCCCCATGAGAACAGATATCAACTCAAATCAAACTTATTGGCTTAAGAAGCTTGATCTTGATTAAGAAGCTTGATCTTGATTAAGAAGCTTGATCTTGATTACTTGTTCAAGCGGCACGCCTCTGCTCCTGCTGGCCTGAAATTTTATACAGTCACGTTAAGAGATGTTTAAACCCTTACGCTGCTACCGCTCGCATGACCTGATTGCCGAGAGCTGGGCTAGTTAGACCATTCTGAGGGGCTTCGTGGCACATGATCACACAGGTTTAGGAAGCATGATTGTTGATGATTGGAGCGGGGGCGCACGAAAGGCCTAAAAGTGTACACTGCGGGCTCACCATAGCCCGTGCTGCTTGGAACTTTTTGTTCCAGGTTGCGAATCTTTAACAACAACAACAACAACAGCCTAAAAGTGAATCGCTGCACACAGGGAAAGTTATGTTTGTGTGTTCAAGCACTATTCTCATGTTCGAAATCGTTGTCGAATCTGACTTTAAATTGAGGGTGGAGGAGGCTTCCACTACTTCCTTCAGTGCATTCCACTTACTGACTTCCTGTATGAGGTATGAGTATTTCCTTACATTTCTACGATTCATTTGTGGTCCAGTTTAATGAGGGTATCATGTTTCATCCCTTCGTTATCTCTCGTTTCATGCAGGTCGGCGTTCAATCCCCGACCGTCCCCAAGTGGTTGGGCACCGTCCCATCCCAAATCCTTATCCTGACCCCCTTCCCAGTGCTATATAGTCGTAATGGCTTGGTGTTTTCCCCTGATAATTCCCTCCCTCCCTCTTCTTGGTATTAATAATTTTGTCGCCATAACCAATTCTAGTTCTTTAGACCTCTTAGTGCTGGCACAATTCTTAATCAAAACCTCTATAATGCTGTAATTTGTATTTTGTGCTACAATAGTTGCAAATTCAAGGTCTGTGCTGCATGTTGCAGTATCGGTCTAACATAGGTTTGAAAGTGGTATTATTTAGCCTTTTTAAAATAAAGTTTCATTGTTCGCCCGCTTCCTATATGCTGCCGATGGTACCACTATTTATGTGTTTATGTCGGAATTATATCAACTCCCTTGCACGTGTTGAGATTAAACTCTAGCAGCTATTTATTAGCCTACTCCTGAAAGTTGTCAAATTCCTTCTTGTCTGTCTTCTGAAGGTTGTCTTCACGGTTATCTTGCACACAAGCTTTTTACAAGGAAGTGTAAATAGTGATTTTTCCACTATGTAGAACTAGCGTTCTGTTCTCATAATTACCTTTATCTAGGAAAATACATACTACCCTAAACCCATCCTATGACTGAAGTGGGTCAATTACCTATTCTGTAAGTGGCAGTGGACCCTCATACTCATTCTGTGAGTGGCAGTGGACCCCATACTCATCCTGTGAGTGGCAGTGGACCCCATACTCATCCTGTGAGTGGCAGTGGACCCCATAATCATCCTGTGAGTGGCAGTGGACCCCATACTCATCCTGTGAGTGGCAGTGGACCCCATACTCATCCTGTGAGTGGCAGTGGACCCCATACTCATCCTGTGAGTGGCAGTGGACCCCATACTCATCCTGTGAGTGGCAGTGGACACCATACTCATCCTGTGAGTGGCAGTGGACCCCATACTCATCCTGTGAGTGGCAGTGGACCCCATACTCATCCTGTGAGTGGCAGTGGACCCCATACTCATCCTGTGAGTGGCAGTGGACCCCATACTCATCCTGTGAGTGGCAGTGGACCCCATACTCATCCTGTGAGTGGCAGTGGACCCCATACTCATCCTGTGAGTGGCAGTGGACCCCATACTCATCCTGTGAGTGGCAGTGGACCCCATACTCATCCTGTGAGTGGCAGTGGACCCCATACTCATCCTGTGAGTGGCAGTGGACCCCATACTCATCCTGTGAGTGGCAGTGGACCCCATACTCATCCTGTGAGTGGCAGTGGACCCCATACTCATCCTGTGAGTGGCAGTGGACCCCATACTCATCCTGTGAGTGGCAGTGGACCCCATACTCATCCTGTGAGTGGCAGTGGACCCCATACTCATCCTGTGAGTGGCAGTGGACCCCATACTCATCCTGTGAGTGGCAGTGGACCCCATACTCATCCTGTGAGTGGCAGTGGACCCCATACTCATCCTGTGAGTGGCAGTGGACCCCATACTCATCCTGTGAGTGGCAGTGGACACCATGCTCATCCTGTGAGTGGTAGTGGACCCCATACTCATCCTGTGAGTGGCAGTGGACCCCATACTCATCCTGTGAGTGGCAGTGGACCCCATACTCATCCTGTGAGTGGCAGTGGACCCCATACTCATCCTGTGAGTGGCAGTGGACCCCATACTCATCCTGTGAGTGGCAGTGGACACCATACTCATCCTGTGAGTGGCAGTGGACCCCATACTCATCCTGTGAGTGGCAGTGGACCCCATACTCATCCTGTGAGTGGCAGTGGACCCCATACTCATCCTGTGAGTGGCAGTGGGCCCCATACTCATCCTGTGAGTGGCAGTGGACCCCATACTCATCCTGTGAGTGGCAGTGGACACCATACTCATCCTGTGAGTGGCTGTGGACACCATACTCATCCTGTGAGTGGCAGTGGACCCCATACTCATCCTGTGAGTGGCTGTGGACACCATACTCATCCTTTGAGTGGCAGTGGACACCATACTCATCCTGTGAGTGGTAGTGGACCCCATACTCATCCTGTGAGTGGCAGTGGACACCATACTCATCCTGTGAGTGGCAGTGGACCCCATACTCATCCTGTGAGTGGCAGTGGACCCCATACTCATCCTGTGAGTGGCAGTGGACCCCATACTCATCCTGTGAGTGGCAGTAGACCCCATACTCATCCTGTCAGTTGCAGTGAAAAAAATTGGCAGTGATTTAGATGCTCAGAAACTGAATCCCAATGCAGGCGATGAGTCACAATAACGTGGCTGAAGTATGTTGACCAGACCACACACTAGAAATTGAAGGGACGACGACGTTTCGGTCCGTCCTGGACCATTCTCAAGTCGGTTGTGTGAATCCCAATATTATTTTAGCTAAGTTAGAGCTTGGATGAGCTAGTTACATCTCATCCATGTTTACATTGGTGGTTTATCAGTTTATTAGTTTATTAGCCGAAGTTTGTGATAAAGTCGTTAGGGTAATAATGGAAGTAAATTACGATATTTAGGATACCTCTTGAAGCAAGAGACTTAGAGCAGTGCAAGGCTTGCAGTGTGTGCACTATCTGCAATGTGCAAATTTGTTTTGGAAATATGTTATCAGGAGCGAAAACAATGACCTTTTTACGAACATAATAGTAATAATATAATGTTCATTTGGTGTCAAAAGACGTAGTCGCCTCGCAGGTAATACTCCATCAATACTACTATGAAAAAAAAAATCCTAATTATTTACCCAAAAATTTGCTAAGAATAAAAACATCAATTCAGAGAAATAATAAAAAAAACGTATCAATTCGAACACTAAAGCAATAAAATGTTATCAGTAGATAGAAGAAACATCTGACAATCTTCTTTGCAGAGGATAAAAATGATAAATAAACAATGAGTAGTTTTGAGAAAATCTGTAGGAGCCGTGGCGAGGATTCGAACCTATGTGCCGGTTATTCCCAGGGTGTTACCCCTCACGGACCCTCGTGGGTTCAGTAGGACCTCGGGTTGCAATGCTGTTGACCATGTCGCGGTCTATAGGAATCTGGGGCGGGTACCTGGGTATGCGTGTGCCCAGCACATAGGTTCGAATCCTTATAACGCCTGCTTCGGTTTTTCTCATTGATTCATCAAGTATGATTACTCTCTATGCCCAACTACTTGGGGCTGGACGATATAAAACGACGGTCTTGCTTCATGCAGGTCGGCGTTCAATCCCCGACCGTCCACAAGTGGTTGGGCACCATTCATTCCCGCAGTCCCATCCCAAATCCTTATCCTGACCCCTTCCCAGTGCTGTATAGTCATACTGGCCAGGGGCCAGATTCACGAAGCAGTTACGCAAGCAATTACGAACCTGTCCATCTTTTCTCAATCTTTGGCGGCTTTGTTTACAATAATTAAACAATTAATGAGCTCCGAAGCACCAGGAGGCTGTTTATAACAATATCAACAGTTAATTGGCAAGTTTTCATGCTTGTAAACTGCTTAATAAATGTAACCAAAGCCATCAAATATTGAGGAAAGATGTACACGTTCGTAAGTGCTTGCGTAACTGCTTCGTGGTTCTGGGCCCTGGTGGTTTTCCCTGATAACTCCCTCCCTTCCCTCTCTCTGTGTAATGGGTCTTATTCGGGTTTTATTTTATCAAAGTAAATCGATCCCTAGCTGTTAAGATCTTGTCAAAAATAAGTGAACTTTTGTGCAGTAAAATCTCTTTTTGAATGACGATAATGACTTCACAGTCTGACCCGGGGCTTGACGGCTGAGTGGACAGCGCTCGCGATTCGTAGTCCTAAGGTTCCGGGTTCGATCCCCGGTGGAGGCGGAAACAAGTGGGTAGAGTTTCTTTCACCCTGATGCCCCCTGTTCACCTAGCAGTAAATAGGTACCTGGGAGTTAGACAGCAGCTACGGGCTGCTTCCTGGGGGATGTGTAACAAAAAGGAGGCCTGGTCGCGGGGACGCTAAGCCCCGAAATCATCTCAAGATAACCTCACGAAAATAACCAATCCACTTCCTTACTCCTAAACGACTTTAACCCAATCATTGACCTTATCCATGCTACCCAATCACAGGTATAACCCCTTTGCTCTGATTATATTTATTATATTTAAATGAATTATATTTAAAAATTATGATTTTGTCAATTTGTCTATCAACACCACTCTTGCCATAGTTAATCCCCTTTGCATGCACGAGCAAGAAATTCTTCGCTTAGTGGTACCTGGGTGTTAGTCAGCTGTCACGGGCTGCTTCCTGGGGGTAGAGGCCTGGTTGAGGACCGGGCCGCGGGGACACTAAAAAAGCCCCGAAATCATCGCAAGATAACCTCAAGATAACCTCAAGAGGAGCTTACTTTTTCATGAAGTAGATGCCACCTCTCATCTACTTCAGGATTAGGCCATCTACTCATCTATTTATATCAATTTATATGATGTTAGTGACCCGCAGTTGATGATACAACCACCGTATTGTAATTACCCGGAAATCTTCCGAATTGCAGACGGTGAGTCACAATAACGGGGTTGAAGATATATTAACGTCAGAAGGTGGACGAAAACCATGGGGAAAGAAAACGGGGTCTCATCACTTATGTAAATAACAACATTCCCGCACAGATTATTGATGACCTGCACATGGGGGATGAGTGTGACTCACTGGGGGTAACCCTTTACTTAAACAATAATGCTCTACATATAATCAACCTATATGTGCCACAGAGTAAACTTGACCTTGACACACTGCCTGAATTTATTAATGAAGAACCTCCCCTGCTGGTCGGTGACCTGAATGCCAGACACCCACACTTTGGTGCCAACTGTCATCAGTCCAATGTCAATGGACGGAAACTGCCACTCTTTGTCAGGGGAAGTGAAAACCTTAGAGTCCTGGGTGATGAACAGCCAACTCACCTCAGAGAAGGAAGACTAGACTATGCTCTCCTGCTGAATGCACAGGACACGGATGCCAGTACACACATTGTGCACAGTTTATGTAGTGACCATTGGGCACTGATTACCACTGTCGACATGAGCAAGAGAAGGAAAGAGACGAATAAAAGAAAAAGGTTATCACCCGGACCAGATATGAGGCCGCACTTCATAAACAGGATGAGTGAATGGTTCACGGAATACCAAATCCCAGAAGACATTGATACATTTGTTGATGACCTTAATCACCAAATTGAGAGCTGTCTCGGAGTTCCACCCTGCCTGGGTGAAGTAACCCTCAGAGAAAGAAAATAAAATGGTATGAGAATGATTACATAAAGATGCTTAACGCAAATGTGCGGGACATGAGTAGAGAGTTCCGGAGACATCCCACTGAAAGTAACCAAGAGTTGTTTAAAACTGTGTGTCAAGTAGCCAGGGAAGAGAAGATTAAAGAGCGGGAAAGACAATGGCTTGAGTTCACTAGCTCTATTGGACGGGAAACATCTGCAAGACAAGTGTGGGCAAAAATTCAGATAGCTAAGGGTGGCAGAGCCCGGCCTGCGGCTCACAAAGACCCCCAGGGTAAGGCTGAGGAACTAATTCACAAGTGGAGTGATGCAGCATCCTCCTCCTCTCTCCCTGCAGAAATCAGCAGGGAACAGCTCCTGCGACATGATGACAGAAGAATTATGATAACAAGAGCACTGTCTAGTGATGACGAATATGGGGAACCAATCACAGCCCAGGAAGTAAGGGGCGCTATGAAAAGGGGTAAAAGTACAGCACCTGGTGAAGATGGCGTCACCTACGACATACTCAATGCACTGTGTGAAGTGTCTGGGAATCCACTACTCCACCTGTTTAACAAGTCATTCCTAAGTGGAGTGTTGCCCACACAATGGAAACACGCAATAATTGTTCCCATACCGAAGCCCAATGACCCTGGTAATTAAAGATCTATCAGTCTCGTGTCATGCACTTGCAAGATACTTGAAAGGATCATCCTAAACCGACTGTTGCACAAAATAGGCAGGTTAGGGGAGGGGGTCAATGGATTTGTTAAAGGACGGAGCACAGCAAATTGCGTAGTTAATTACTTGGCTAATGACACGGCTAGGTACTCTGCATTTGTTGACATCAAAGGAGCCTTCGACAAAGCACAGGGGATTGCGATCCTGGACGAGCTTGCATGCATGGGTGTCAAGGGGAGACTCATGAAATGGGTTGAAGACTACCTCACAGGGAGGAAAGCCAAGGTTTGCTGCAATGGAGCAGTTTCCAGAACAATGAATATGGAACTCGGGACCCCCAAGGAGGAGTCTTAAGCCCTACACTATTCAATGTACTTATGAACGCCATTGCAAATATTGATTTTCCGGAAGGAACACAACAAGTGGGATATGCAGATGATGTCCTAATACAAGCTCCCACCTTGGTAAAAATTGAACAGTCCATTGAACTCCTCGGACGGAAATGTATTGAGCTCGGTTTCACTCTTTCCACAAACAAGACGAAGGCATACTTCCATCACAAGCGGAGAACAAATGAAGAACTGCAAATTAATGGTGTAACACTTGAATGGGTTGACCACTATCGGTACCTTGGCGTCACTGTCGGCTCTAACAAGGGAAAGAAAGAGGAGCTCAATCAACTCATAGGAACATGCAAAAGTCGACTCAGGGCTATCTTGAGGTTATCTTGAGATGATTTCGGGGCTTTAGTGTCCCCGCGGCCCGGTCCTCGACCAGGCCTCCACCCCCAGGAAGCAGCCCGTGACAGCTGACTAACTCCCAGGTACCTATTTACTACTAGGTAACAGGGGCATTCAGGGTGAAAGAAACTTTGCCCATTTGTTTCTGCCTCGTGCGGGAATCGAACCCGCGCCACAGAATTACGAGTCCTGCGCGCTATCCACCAGGCTACGAGGCCCCCTCACATTGTGCACATTGAGGGCACTAAAAGCTATGACCTAGAATGGACATGGAGCCTCTATTGCCGTGCTTAAAACGATGTACACAGCCTATGTGCGCTCCGTCATAGACTATGCCGCACCAGTTCTGTGCACCTACTCCCAAAGCGAAATGAAAAGGCTTGAAAGCATTCAAAATGAAGCCATGACAATCATTCTTGGAGTTCCAAGAACTGCCAAAACGTCTAATCTACGAGAGGAGTTGTCCCTCCCCAGTGTTAAAAGCAGAATTAAGGAGCTGAATGCTAAGCTTGCAATTAGGATAGCCAGAGATCCCCATTTCAATGATATTGCTAAGAAAAAACTGAGCTCTGTGCTACTTTCAGGGGGAAACAGGAGAAGCAAAAAATGGCATCACAGATCAGTCTGCTACCTCGAAGAGCTTCACCTGCTTGAGTAAGCCCGCGAGCTCCTGCCTGTAGAGAGGTTACCTCCCTGGGAGGATGACTCATGCAAGATTATCATCAATGAAATGGCAATGAAAAAATCCCACATGTTACCACAAGAAATGAGGCACAAGTATCTCGAGGAAATTGATAAAGAAGCCGGAGATGAACTAGATCAAATCTACACTGACGGGTCATCTAATCCTGTCAATGGCAGGGCTGGTGCAGCATACACGGTAATCAAGGATAATACTTTCCAACGCAGTAATGAAGAAAAAGCGCATTTTGAAAACTATGCCTCTTCAACGCAAGCAGAGCTAACTGCCATTGTTATGGCGTTCAAGTTTCTTGAACGGAACACTAATGTTGCAGGGATTTGCACTGATTCAAAAGCAGCATTGCAAAGCCTAAGTAAAAATCGGGCAGAAAATCTTGCAATAGTCGCTGAAATTAAGAGAGCTGTGAGAGTATTTACCAATCAGGGAAGAGTCATCAAGTTTCTGTGGATCCCCTCCCATGTTGGAATATGTGGGAATGAACGAGCAGATGTGTTGGCTGCTGAAGGCGCTGAAAGAGACCATATTGAATATTTCGTACCCAAGACTCTACTACAAACTAGAGGTATTATCAGGCAACCTCACCGTGACAAGGTAACTGAGGCAAGGAGGATAGAAGCACAAACCAGTGAATCTGTACAATGGTACAACATGGTTGCAGCTGGCAATCCCAATCATTATAGCCGAAGAGGAGGAGGACGAGGGAGAGAATCAGTAATAGCGAGAATCCGTCTTGGATACAAATATCCATGGAGATATGGAATGGAAACAACAGTTGATCAGCGAAGTTGTAGAATCTGTGGTGAGAGTGATGGACACCGCCTTGACCACTATCTACGTGAATGTGAACACCTGAGAGAAATCAGAAGTATGTGTAGAATAATAAACCCCCACATTGTTTGAGTTAGGAAAACACTATTTGTCAAATAATGATACTGTTCTTAAAAGATTCCCCCATTTTGCACCCGCAAGATAATGTAAGCTTTTAAGGGTTGACAGATGTTAATCTTCTTGTTTGAGGAGCTGTTCACTTGAGACAGTTATGCAAGTCCCAGCTGTGTCTGGGTACAAGTGACAGGATGAACAACCCAGCGGGTTTTCTTCCTATTGGGGAGTGTTGTACATCCTGCTATGGCGGTGTGTCTACTCACAAGATGAGTGGCGCTGCCCAATAAACTCGCCCCGTAGGGCAAAATTTACAATCTGTTTCTCAATATTACTTGCAAATTTTAGATTCAAGCCATTTTCTCCCTATTGAAGTCAAGGTAATTGATCGATAGAATGATGCGATATATATATATATATATATATATATATATATTAAATATGACCGAAAAAGTAAGATTAATAATTCTAACACGAATTTTCTCAATCTTTCGTACATTACGCTTCACTGTTGGAGGTAAATCAAAAATCACTTCTCCAAAATTCATTTTTATTTTTAGTCTGACGCGACACGGGCGCGTTTCGTAAAACTTATTACATTTTCAAAGACTTCACAAATACACAACTGATTAGAACTTGCGTTTCCCTGATTTTATATCTACATTTGAGTGAGGTGGGAAGGGTGATGTGGCATTACATTTGAGTGAGGTGGGAAGGGTGATGTGGCATTAACACAAGACAGAACACTAGGGGATATTAATAGGGTATTAAAAGTATCAACACAAGACAGAACAGAAACAATGGGTATTGAATAGAAGTGTTTGTAGAAAGCCTATTGGTCCATATTTCTTGATGCTTCTATATTGGAGCGGAGTCTTGAGGTGGGTAGAATATAGTTGTGCAATAATTGGCTGTTGATTGCTGGTGTTGACTTCTTGATGTGTAGTGCCTCGCAAACGTCAAGCCGTCTGCTATCGCTGTATCTATCGATGATTTCTGTGTTGTTTACTAGGATTTCTCTGGCGATGGTTTGGTTATGGGAAGAGATTATATGTTCCTTAATGGAGCCCTGTTGTTTATGCATCGTTAAACGCCTAGAAAGAGATGTTGTTGTCTTGCCTATATACTGGGTTTTTTGGAGCTTACAGTCCCCAAGTGGGCATTTGAAGGCATAGACGACGTTAGTCTCTTTTAAAGCGTTCTGTTTTGTGTCTGGAGAGTTTCTCATGAGTAGGCTGGCCATTTTTCTGGTTTTATAGTAAATCGTCAGTTGTATCCTCTGATTTTTGTCTGTAGGGATAACGTTTCTATTAACAATATCTTCAGGACCCTTTCCTCTGTTTTATGAGCTGTGGAAAAGAAGTTCCTGTAAAATAGTCTAATAGGGGGTATAGGTGTTGTGTTAGTTGTCTCTTCGGAGGTTGCATGGCTTTTCACTTTCCTTCTTATGATGTCTTCGATGAAACCATTGGAGAAGCCGTTATTGACTAGGACCTGCCTTACCCTACAGAGTTCTTCGTCGACTTGCTTCCATTCTGAGCTGTGGCTGAGAGCACGGTCGACGTATGCGTTAACAACACTCCTCTTGTACCTGTCAGGGCAGTCGCTGTTGGCATTTAGGCACATTCCTATGTTTGTTTCATTTATTTATTTAATAATATATGTCTACAGGAAAGACTGCTACAAAATATACTAATATATATATATATAGATACATATATATAAATATATATCCTGCTTCTGAAAACTGCTCACCACGTTGGCACCCCTAAACCAGAAAATAATTAATACAGAATATGCGGTCATATTCAATGAAACATGTTTGAAAGAAAACCTGCTGCCAGTATACACCAATATATATATATATATATATATATATATATATATATATATATATATATATATATATATATATATATATATATGTATATATATATATTATATATATATATATATATATATATATATATATATATATATGTATATATATATATATATATATATATATATATATATATATATATATATATATAATATATATATATATATATATATATATATATATATGTGAACAAGCCTGATTGGTCCCCAGGACTATATGCGACTGAAAACTCACACCCCAGAAGTGACTCGAACCCATACTCCCAGGAGCAACGCAACTGGTATCTACAGGACGCCTTAATCCGCTTGACCATCACGACCGGAAATAAGGAAGTGATAGCCGAAGCTATCTGAACCACTTCCCCGCCGGCACTCGGATGGTAATCTTGGGCATGGAATTTTATCAATCACCTCAATCTTTGGGGCACACGTGAGGAACACAAATGCGAACAAGCCTGAATGGTCCCCCAGGACTATATGCGACTGAAAACTCGCATATATATATATATATATATATATATATATATATATATATATATATATATATAGACATATGTCGTACCTAATAGCCAGAACTCACTTCTCAGCCTACTATGCAAGGCCCGATTTGCCTAATAAGCCAAGTTTTTCTGAATTAATATATTTTCTCTATTTTTTTTCTTATGAAGTGATAAAGCTACCCATTTCATTATGTATGAGGTCAATTTTCTTTTATTGTAGTTAAAATTAACGTAGATATATGACCGAACCTAACCAACCCTACCTAACCTAACCTAACCTATCTTTATAGGTTAGGTTAGGTTAGGTAGCCGAAAACGTTAGGTTAGGTTAGGTTAGGTAGGTTAGGTAGTCGAAAAAACATTAATTCATGAAAACTACGCTTATTAGGCAAATCGGGCCTTGCATAGTAGGCTGAGAAGTGAGTTCTGGCTACTAGGTACGACATATATATATATATATATATATATATATATATATATATATATATATATATATATATATATATATATATACACATTAGGACTTAAGGACTTTGTATATATAAATAAAATGAAACAATGACTTAGAATATTCCACATTTCCTACCCGCAGTCACTTGACATGACTCACTTTTCTACGGCCCGGTTCTTTCTCGAAATTTTATTAAGTGTTTCGGGGTATCTGATTTAAGGAGGGAGGGAATTCTCAGGGAAAAGCGTCAAGCCATTACGACTATATAGCACTGGGAAGGGGTCAGGATAAGTATTTGGGATGGGACGGGGGGAAGGAATGGTGGCCAACCACTTTTGGACGGTCTTCATGCAGGTCGGGATTGAACGCCGACCTGCATGAAGCGAGACCCGTAGTGTCAATCGTGTCATTAACCCCAACGGCCCCATATTATGGAAGAGGAGAACTGGTTCTGGTGCCTTGTGATATATTAGATGCTATCGAAGCAGCTGTCAGGATACTGGAGTTGTTGGCTGTCAGATTACTGGAGTTGTTGGCTGTCAGATTACTGGTGTTGTTGGCTGTCAGATTACTGGTGATGTTGGCTGTCAGATTACTGGTGATGTTGGCTGTCAGATTACTGGAGTTGTTGGCTGTCAGATTACTGGTGATGTTGGCTGTCAGATTACTGGTGATGTTGGCTGTCAGATTACTGGTGATGTTGGCTGTCAGATTACTGGTGATGTTGGCTGTCAGATTACTGGAGTTGTTGGCTGTCAGATTACTGGTGATGTTGGCTGTCAGATTACTGGTGATGTTGGCTGTCAGATTACTGGTGATGTTGGCTGTCAGATTACTGGTGGTGTTGGCTGTCAGAATACTGGAGTTGTGGGCTGTCAGATTACTGGAGTTGTTGGCTGTCAGATTACTGGTGATGTTGGCTGTCAGATTACTGGAGTTGTTGGCTGTCAGATTACTGGTGATGTTGGCTGTCAGATTACTGGTGTTGGCTGTCAGATTACTGGTGATGTTGGCTGTCAGATTACTGGTGATGTTGGCTGTCAGATTACTGGTGTTGGCTGTCAAATTACTGGTGATGTTGGCTGTCAGATTACTGGTGATGTTGGCTGTCAGGTTACTGGAGTTGTTGGCTGTCAGATTACTGGTGATGTTGGCTGTCAGATTACTGGAGTTGTTGGCTGTCAGAATACTGGAGTTGTTGGCTGTCAGATTACTGGTGATGTTGGCTGTCAGAATACTGGAGTTGTTGGCTGTCAGATTACTGGTGATGTTGGCTGTCAGATTACTGGAGTTGTTGGCTGTCAGATTACTGGAGTTGTTGGCTGTCAGATTACTGGTGGTGTTGGCTGTCAGAATACTGGAGTTGTTGGCTGTCAGATTACTGGTGATGTTGGCTGTCAGATTACTGGAGTTGTTGGCTGTCAGATTACTGGAGTTTTGGCTGTCAGATTACTGGAGTTGTTGGCTGTCAGATTACTGGTGGTGTTGGCTGTCAGATTACTGGTGATGTTGGCTGTCAGATTACTGGTGGTGTTGGCTGTCACTGGAGTTGTTGGCTGTCAGATTACTGGTGATGTTGGCTGTCAGATTACTGGAGTTGTTGGCTGTCAGATTACTGGTGTTGTTGGCTGTCAGATTACTGGTGGTGTTGGCTGTCAGAATACTGGAGTTGTTTGGCTGTCAGATTACTGGTGATGTTGGCTGTCAGAATACTGGTTGTGGGCTGTCAGATTGTTGGCTGTCAGATTACTGGTGATGTTGGCTGTCAGATTACTGGTGGTGTTGGCTGTCAGATTACTGGTGTGTTGGCTGTCAGATTACTGGAGTTGTTGGCTGTCAGATTACTGGTGATGTTGGCTGTCAGATTACTGGAGTTGTTGGCTGTCAGATTACTGGTGTTGTTGGCTGTCACTGGAGTTGTTGGCTGTCAGATTACTGGTGGTGTGTGTTGGCTGTCAGATTACTGGTGGTGTTGGCTGTCAGATTACTGGTGATGTTGGCTGTCAGATTACTGGTGGTGTTGGCTGTCAGAATACTGGAGTTGTGGGCTGTCAGATTACTGGTGATGTTGGCTGTCAGAATACTGGTGGTGTTGGCTGTCAGATTACTGGTGGTGTTGGCTGTCAGTTTACTGGTGATGTTGGCTGTCAGATTACTGGTGGTGTTGGCTGTCAGATTACTGGTGGTGTTGGCTGTCAGATTACTGGTGATGTTGGCTGTCAGAATACTGGAGTTGTGGGCTGTCAGATTACTGGTGATGTTGGCTGTCAGAATACTGGAGTTGTGGGCTGTCAGATTACTGGTGATGTTGGCTGTCAGATTACTGGTGATGTTGGCTGTCAGATTACTGGTGGTGTTGGCTGTCAGATTACTGGTGGTGTTGGCTGTCAGAATACTGGAGTTGTGGGCTGTCAGATTACTGGTGATGTTGGCTGTCAGAATACTGGAGTTGTGGGCTGTCAGGATACTGGAGTTGTTGGCTGTCAGATTACTGGTGATGTTGGCTGTCAGCTTACTGGTGATGTTGGCTGTCAGATTACTGGTGTTGTTGGCTGTCAGATTACTGGTGGTGTTGGCTGTCAGAATACTGGAGTTGTGGGCTGTCAGATTACTGGTGATGTTGGCTGTCAGAATACTGGAGTTGTGGGCTGTCAGAATACTGGAGTTGTTGGCTGTCAGCTTACTGGTGATGTTGGCTGTCAGATTACTGGTGATGTTGGCTGTCAGATTACTGGTGATGTTGGCTGTCAGATTACTGGTGGTGTTGGCTGTCAGGATACTGGAGTTTTTGGCTGTCAGATTACTGGTGTTGTTGGCTGTCAGATTACTGGTGTTGTTGGCTGTCAGATTACTGGTGTTGTTGGCTGTCAGAATACTGGAGTTGTTGGCTGTCAGATTACTGGTGGTGTTGGCTGTCAGATTACTGGTGATGTTGGCTGTCAGATTACTGGTGTTGTTGGCTGTCAGATTACTGGTGTTGTTGGCTGTCAGATTACTGGTGTTGTTGGCATTTAGGCACATTCCTATGTTTGTTTCCTTTGTATTTATTTATTTAATAATATATGTCTACAGGAAAGACTGCTACAAAATATACTAATATATATATATATATACATATATATAAATATATATCCTGCTTCTGAAAACTGCTCACCACGTTGGCACCCCTCCATGCTACAGTTCCCATCGTGACTGGAATGATCTATTAAATATATCATTAAATGGTTGACTACACTTACCATTCGCCCTCCTGTAGCAGCATCAATTGCGGTAGATTGTCTGGATAGCCGCAGATTGACTGAGAGAGCCACACACATGCACTGTACAGATAACAGTACATGATAACACACTGACAGAGCTCTCGCAAATATTTCTTGTAGGCCTGGGGACATAGTACGTTTAAGTTTATATATATATATATATATATATGTCGTACCTAGTAGCCAGAATGCACTTCTCGGCCTACTATGCAAGGCCCGATTTGCCTAATAAGCCAAGTTTTCCTGAATTAATATATTTTCTCTAATTTTTTTCTTATTAAATGATAAAGCTACCCATTTCATTATGTATAAGGTCAATTTTTTTTATTGGAGTTAAAATTAACGTAGATATATGACCAAACCTAACCAACCCTACCTAACCTAACCTAACCTATCTTTATAGGTTAGGTTAGGTTAGGTAGCCGAAAAAGTTAGGTTAGGTTAGGTAGGTTAGGTAGTCGAAAAACAATTAATTCATGAAAACTTGGCTTATTAGGCAAATCGGGCCTTGCATAGTAGGCTGACAAGTGCGTTCTGGCTACTAGGTACGACATATATATATATATATATATATATATATATATATATATATATATATATATATATATATATATATGCGAACAAGCCTGATTGGTCCCCAGGACTATATGCGACTGAAAACTCACACCCCAGAAGTGACTCGAACCCATACTCCCAGGAGCAACGCAACTGGTATCTACAGGACGCCTTAATCCGCTTGACCATCACGACCGGACATAAGGAAGTGATAGCCGAAGCTATCTGAACCTCTTCCCCGCCGGCACTCGGATGGTAATCTTGGGCATAGCATTTTATCAAATCACCTCAATCTTTGGGGCACACGTGTGGAACACAAATGCGAACAAGCCTGAATGGTCCCCAGGACTATATGCGACTGAAAACTCGCATATATACATATATATATATATATATATATATATATATATATATATATATATATATATATATACACATTAGGACTTAAGGACTTTGTATATATAAATAAAATGAAACAATGACTTAGAATATTCCACATTTCCTACCCGCAGTCACTTGACATGACTCACTTTTCTACGGCCCGGTTCTTTCTCGAAATTTTATTGTTTCGGGGTATCTGATTTAAGGAGGGAGGGAATTCTCAGGGAAAAGCGTCAAGCCATTACGACTATATAGCACTGGGAAGGGGTCAGGATAAGTATTTGGGATGGGACGGGGGGAAGGAATGGTGGCCAACCACTTTTGGACGGTCTCGGGGGATTGAACGCCGACCTGCATGAAGCGAGACCCGTAGTGTCAATCGTGTCATTAACCCCAACGGCCCCATATTATGGAAGAGGAGAACTGGTCCTGGGGCCTTGTGATATATTAGATGCTATCGAAGCAGCTGTCAGATTACTGGAGTTGTTGGCTGTCAGATTACTGGAGTTGTTGGCTGTCAGATTACTGGAGTTGATGGCTGTCAGATTACTGGAGTTGATGGCTGTCAGATTACTGGAGTTGTTGGCTGTCAGATTACTGGAGTTGTTGGCTGTCAGATTACTGAAGTTGTTGGCTGTCAGATTACTGGTGATGTTGGCTGTCAGATTACTGGTGTTGGCTGTCAGAATACTGGAGTTGTTGGCTGTCAGATTACTGGAGTTGTTGGCTGTCAGATTACTGGTGATGTTGGCTGTCAGATTACTGGTGATGTTGGCTGTCAGATTACTGGTGTTGGCTGTCAGAATACTGGAGTTGTTGGCTGTCAGATTACTGGAGTTGATGGCTGTCAGATTACTGGAGTGGTTGGCTGTCAGATTACTGGAGTTGTTGGCTGTCAGATTACTGGAGTTGTTGGCTGTCAGATTACTGGAGTTGTTGGCTGTCAGAATACTGGAGTTGTTGGCTGTCAGATTACTGGAGTTGTTGGCTGTCAGAATACTGGTGATGTTGGCTGTCAGATTACTGGTGTTGGCTGTCAGAATACTGGAGTTGTTGGCTGTCAGATTACTGGAGTTGTTGGCTGTCAGATTACTGGAGTTGTTGGCTGTCAGATTACTGGTGTTGTTGGCTGTCAGATTACTGGAGTTGTTGGCTGTCAGATTACTGGAGTTGTTGGCTGTCAGAATACTAGAGTTGTGGGCTGTCAGATTACTGGTGATGTTGGCTGTCAGATAACTGGAGTTGATGGCTGTCAGATTACTGGAGTTGTTGGCTGTCAGATTACTGGAGTTGAGGGGCAAGATAACTCACTATGGGTTTAATTATCCTTTTTCGGTGGAAAAAACATGCTTTTAGCTTTAAAAAGAAGTTTAAATTATTATTAGCTTAGACCGAGAAAAACATAGGAGAAACAACCCCTCCCCCCCACCCCCAATATAAATATTGTTCAACCTCAAAGAATTAATGTGGCACCTCAAAATAACCTCAGATAACCTCAAGATAACATCAAGATAACCTCCTCTCCAGGGTGTGTGTGTGTGTTTAGCTTTATTGAACGGCTTCACACCATAGAACCCGTAGTCCAATATCTTGAGTGTATGTGAAGGTTAAACACTCCTGGAGGCACTCAAGACCTTCTTTAAGGCACTCACTTACTCGACAAATAAACTGAAGCAATTATATACCATTCATGGAGGATGTGAAGCAACAGTTGCATACAAAACATGAATATAATAAAGAGAATGAAAAATAAATATCTGAGAATACTTGACTTCAAAAGCCTTCACAACACGTTACTAGTAAATGTTACTACTAAATGTTACTAGTAAACGTTACTACTAAATGTTACTAGTAAACGTTACTACTAAATGTTACTAGTAAACGTTACTACTAAATGTTACTAGTAAACGTTACTACTAAATGTTACTAGTAGACGTTACTACTAAATGTTACTAGTAAACGTTACTACTAAATGTTACTAGTAAACGTTACTACTAAATGTTACTAGTAAACGTTACTACTAAATGTTACTAGTAGACGTTACTACTAAATGTTACTAGTAAACGTTACTACTAAATATTACTAGTAAACGTTACTACTAAATGTTACTAGTAAACGTTACTACTAAATGTTACTAGTAAACGTTACTTCTAAATGTTACTAGTAAACGTTACTACTAAATGTTACTAGTAGACGTTACTACTAAATGTTACTAGTAGACGTTACTACTAAATGTTACTAGTAAACGTTACTACTAAATATTACTAGTAAACGTTACTACTAAATGTTACTAGTAAACGTGACAGTTTACTAAAATATTTCCTTCCCAGTAAACTTTAGAGTTTACCTCGACATTTGGAGTACCAACAGTCACCTGTAGTTTGAGGGAAGGTAACTAGTCATTAACATTAACAACCAATTAGCCTTCGTGCGAACAGCTGACAAAGAACAACAACTAAAACAAGAGGTGTGGGAATTTAGCTATGTGGTCTACACACGGAAGCAGACAATGCCCAATATTTCCAGGGCCGTAAATCAGTAATTACACTTCAGGATAGTGACTGACGCCTCGTCAGGCTCCTGATGTGGGTTGCCCAATATCAGGGCCCACCCCAGGGGGCCCCTGAGCACCTGGGGTGTGATGCCTGGGGGTGTTCCTTCCTGAGGTGTTAACCCCCTTGATGCGCGCGGATGCTGGTGAATCTTTGGAAGTGAGGACGCAGGGGGAGATGAAGAGTCAGAGGTGAGGGAGAGGAGGATGCCAGGGACCTCGTTACATCTATGCACCGACATATATTGATTGTCCTTGCAATACGGGGGTGGCAACCGAGCGACTCCATAACAGACAGGACGGCACGTTCCATATATATTTTCCCCCCAGGGAATTAATCTCCTCAACTTCCGTTACCAAGTGCGATTTAGTCCGGGAAACTGTGTCACCAAACCCACTAATCTTTGTTGTGTCGGAGTCACGTATACACACACACGACTGACTGCTGCTCACACCTGCCTGCACTACGCTCTGCAGATCTCCATATACATATGTGCGCGCGCATACACATACACAAATGTGTGTAAATCACATTATATATAAAATTTTTTTTTTTAATTTTGAGGCAATGGAGTGACTCGAACTAGCGACCTGGTGATTCCCAGACACTTGTCTTAACCAACTCAGCCACGATGGTACAAAAGTCGGCCAAAATTGATCAATCATTCAATGGTTGCAATCTCAGTCAATAGAATGGTGTCCAATGCAATTTTCCTCACTCAAGAGATTGTAATCGTTCAATTAACTTGGCTATTTCGTGCAAAATTGTGGATTGTAAATCGTTTACTGAAAGAAATATTACTTAATCATCACTTATAAAAAGTAGTGAATTAGATCATATTAATGTCAGTGCAGGATTATACTAACTAGATAACTTAATAATTGGTAGGAATTGTGATAGGGATGAAAGTAGTGTATGAATGAAGGAATACGCAGGTAATACTTATGGTCTTATCTCACCTTCATTGATGGTTTAGCATGTGGTTATTTGCCGTGTCAGGAGTAGTTGGGTATTTAGTCCCAAACTCCAGTGTCATCTTTCTGTATTTCCTTCATAACGTGTTGAAATACGAAAACGTTCGCAACTTTCATTTCATTTTCATTTATATATATATATATATATATATATATATATATATATATATATATATATATATATATATATATATATATATATATATATATATATATATATATATATATATATATATATAATATATTACACTTATTTATACAATTTGCACAACGTTTCGAACCGCCATGGTTCATTCTCAAGAGAAAGGAATTTTCAGAACTGGTTGATTTTATACCCGCACTGGGTATAGTGATAAGACAATAAAGGTGAAAACATGGGGGAATACATAAGAACATAAGAATAAAGGTAACTGCGGAAGGCCTATTGGCCCATACGGGGCAGCTCCTATCTCCATACAAAGATTAATCAGGTGTAATTGGCCTGTTATGTTGAACAGTGTCTTCTGTGTTGGCATCGTTATATTCCGGTCTTGTCCTTACTCTCATGGTGGGTAGAGTAAATAGTTCCGTGATTTAGGTGTTCATTGTAGGTTGTTCTATTCTTATGTGAATTGCTTCAAGAATTTGTAATCTTCTTGCATCTTGGGTTTTGTCTATTATACAGGTATTTTTTTTTTAAGCACCAACGTATATACTAAGCCCACCAACATAGGATTATGCCTGAACGGTAGAAGTGAGTACCCCCAAAGATACAATGCCAGTGTTCTTAATACTTATATTCGTCGAGCGCTTACCCACTGCTCTGAATGGAGCAACGTGAGTAGAGAGTTTGAAAG